>PVIY010018815.1:0-46878 GCA_004026745.1 Myrmecophaga tridactyla | reverse complement strand
CTCTTCTTTATTTTGTTTATTTTCTGCCTTTTCCGATGAGGGCAGGGCTTTTGACCCTTTGTAGCTGTTTTGGTACCTGGAACTGTGCCTGGTACTTGGTGGATCCTGAAACATGTTTGTTGAATGAATGCAGGAATGAATCCCCTTCATGTTGCCTTCGAGGTCCGGCCCCCCTAGCTCTCAGATCCCAGCGCTTCAGCCCTCACGGCTCTCTCTCTCACTTCCATTTGGGACCCTGGGGTGCACAGGGTTTGCTGTGGAACCCCTGAGAGCTTGGACACTCACTCCAGGCGTCCTTCTGGCCCTGAGCTGCTGCCGGTAGAAGCTCAGCTCTGGCCACAAGGTCCGTGGGCGGCGCTGAGCACCGAGGGCTGGACGCACAGGGCAGCCCGGGAGTGGGGGAGGGGGCGGGGCACCACCCCAGCGCCCACGGGAGATGATGGATGGGGGACGGGCGAGACCATGGTGGAGACAAAGCAGGCAGTGGAGACGCATCGATCTGGGAGGAAGGCGAAAAGCCCCCGTTTCCCGGCCATTGATTGGGAGTTTAATGAAAACGATCACTCACGTTCGGGGCCTCTGCAGAAAACAGGTGTGCGGACGGGCAGCCGGGGGCGGGGTGGGGTGGGGTGGGGGGCGCCCGCCGTCCTGCCGCGGCGGGGAGGGGACTGGAACTTTCTCCAAGTGCTCCAGATGGACCGGGGCTTAAACAGTATCAAGAATTCTGGCTTGAAAGGAAGTCCCGGGACTCCCTGCCCTGGCTTGGCCCCGGTGCTCCTGGAACATCGGGGGGGCTCGGGGGAGTTGCCAGAGCCACGGTCTCATCCTGTTAGCAGGGGAGGAAAGACAAACTCGTCCGTCTTTTGGTCCCTCCCAAATTGCCTGAGGACACCTCGCCCACTGCCAAGGCCACGTGGCGGCTCCTGAGGCTGTTTGCAGAAAGGGCTCCCCGCCACCCGCCCGCCCAGCTCCGTCCGAGAGAGATTGAGCTCTCCACCCCCCACCTTTCCGGGCCGGGGGAGGCTTCGGAGCGGGCAGAGGAGCGTAAAAGCCACCCCCCACCCCTTCCTTGCAGCTGCCTGGCACCCGAGGGGCCCAATTTGGCCTGTTAGCTCCAGCACTGTCCACCAGGTGGCGCGCATATCCTGCGCTGGGCTGTAATTGCTGACGCTAGAACTTTTCCAACAGTAATAATTGTGCACTTAAACACGAACCGGGCGCTGTGCCCATTGTTTTTACATGCACAGAGGGGGTTAGAGAGCACGAACTCCGGGGCCCCATGAGCGGGCCCCTATTCCCCGCCCTGCTTCTTACTGTCATGGAGCATTGGGTAAGAAGGTCGTTTTGTTGTGCATCAGTTTCCTGATCTCCAAAATCGGGATAATAATCATAATACCTACCTGAAGAGCTATGGGAAGGAGTAAAGGAGTTAATATATGTGAATTCTGGCAACTCTGGGAGACAGTCACTATGAAATTGAAGCTTAGGGAGATCGAGTAAGCTGCCCAAAGGCTATTGTCTCCAGTATTGCTGAACCCAAAAAACCCATTAGGGTCCAATTTAATGACCCATTGGGTTTCCCATCCCATCCCATTTCTGAAAATGTCTCCATTTACCAGCTGAGCACAGGCCCGGGAGGTACAGAGCCCAAACAAAGAAGCCTCCTTGGGAGAGGGGGAGGGGGCACAGGTTCCAGCACGTTCTGTCTCCACATGGCTCTTTCAGACAACCCGTCCTCAAAGCGGTCCAGGAACCTGGCAGAGGAGCTGGGCCAAGCCGCAGAGATCATGGGCAAAGGCAAGAACGGGATTGGCTTCGGCAAAGTGGACATCACGGTGGAGAAGGAACTCCGGGAGGAGTTTGACATCAAGAAGGCCCCAGAGGTGATGCTGTTTTTTGAGGGCAACAGGTCGGAGCCCATCAGCTGCAAAGGTAATGGGGCTTAGAAACATACGCATCAGCATTCCCAGGGCTTGACAGTTCCAGATTGAGTCTTTTGCCCCACGCAAAGCCCAGCTGGCAGCTGCTGAGTGAAGGAGAGAGGCTCTCTTCCACACAGACTCTCAGGGACCTAGGCTCCTTGCAGCCTGTAGCCTGCCCTCCCCAGGCTCCTTTCTGTGCATCTGGCCAGCAGCTGGGGCAAGGAGGCAGAGGCTCGCCCAGGAGGTCGTCGTGTGCCCCTGGGGTCCGGAAGTGGCTACCATCGCTTCTGCTTGAGTTCCACTGACCATGACTCTGTACCTGGCTGCCCCCACCTGTGCGAGAGGCTGGGAGTTGTGGTCCAGCTCTGGGGGGTTTTGGTGCACGGGTCGCTGCCTCTGTCACAGCTGATGGGCTATAGAAACCTAACTCCACCCCACTCCCATCTTCGACTTGTGAATGGTTTTCACATGGTCCCCAGCCAAGGAAGCACTAGCTATCCAAAAGGGACACTGAGACATGATAAAACAAAGCAGGCTTGGGAGGAGACCTCTGCTAAACACTTAAACTTAGTTTCTCTACATCTGCTTTATTCCCTTATTCATTCATTCATTCAACCCCGATCTACTGAGGCCCTACAAAGTACCAAGCCCCATCTTGATGTTGGGGATGTTGAAGAATTATGTACCTCGGTGTGGCACCTGGTACATCCTGATTTTTAAAGTGTGAAATAGATGGATGTATAAGGGGATGCATGATGGATGGATGGGTGGATGGATGGATGGCATAAAACCGATGAACACAGAAGTGCCCAACCCAGGCCCTACTCCTCTAGTGGAAAGCTCCCTATATATGTGTCGAATGATTGCATCGAAGGAAACGGAGACTGCCTTTCACAGGGCCTGGTATACAGCAGGTTTCCAATAAGCCTGTTTAATGCTGCAAGAACCAAAGGGCTGGACCAGTGCCTCCAAGGGCACGATGCCTTGCAGTTCTCAGAATGGGCACGAGGGGGCAGGAGAGACACAGGCCAAACTTACAGAGGAAGCTCATGGCCTCATGGCCGATTATATAAGGGAACCCGCAGGGCTGTGGCTCCAAGCAGGCATGGGGGAGGGTGGTGTGTGTAGGGGGAGGCGGGAAAGTGGGGGGAGAAGGGCAGGAGCAGTGGGATCTATTGATCTCGAGTAAGGAGCCCTTTGTGATGAGCTGGCATGGTGGAGGGCTGTGAAGAAGTGAGAGATCCCCTGTTGCCTTGTCCCGGTCTGTGTCTGCCCACAGAGAGGCTCAGGAGCTGGGGCTGGAAGAGGGACCCGTTTTGCCTCCGGAAGGACAGGTGAGGCCTGAATCTCTCCAGGTAGAGGCCATAAGAGATGAGGTGACAATTTCTTGGCTTTGGAATTCAAATCCTTGCTACACGCCTGATAAAAAACTCCTTGCTCTTGTTGCACCTCAGTTTTCTCATCTGTCGAATGGGGATGTGGTGAAAGTCTCTACCCCCTCGGACGGCTGGGCACAGGCAATACTATTTGCAAAGCGCAGGGCTTGAAACTGAGCCGCAGCATTCACTGTGTTCCGGGCCTTGTCTAGACCTTTTCTTACGACACAACAATCCCACATGGAAGGTGCTTTTAGCTGGGGAGACTGAGGCACAGGGAGATGGAATCACTTTCTCAAAGTCTCTCAGGTAGGAAGCAGTGGAGCCAGCAAATTGTTTTTTTCTATAAAGGGTGAGATAAAACTAGTTTAGGCTAGTTTAAAACTAGTTTGGGCCAGACAGTTTCTGCTGCAACTACACAACCCTGTTATGGTAGGGTAGAAAAAAACAATGTAAACAAATGGGCAAGGTTATGTTCCAATAAAACTTTATTTAGTAAAATCAAGCATTGGGCCAGATTTGGCCCACGGGCTGTAGTTGGCCGAGCCCTGCTCTGCATTGTGCTGTATTCTGAGTAAATGGCACTTGTGGTTGTGGCTATTATCAAACTGTTATTGCTTCCAGCAGGTGAAGCATTTAGGCACCTAAATAACTTTTGAGTTCGAATGGGATGGAACTGTGGTACATATTTCAGCCGGGCTTGCCTGTCTGCCCTTTTCCTCAGTATCCCCTAGCCAGGGAAAGAGGTAAGGATGCCAGGAGAAAGGCTCAGCCAGGCTTCAGGACACATGGATTTAAAAAAAAAAATTTATTGATACAGCATGCAAGCACATACATTCTTAACATACAAACATTCCATACATGGTGTATAATTAAGGGCTCACAATATCATCACATAGTTGTGTATTCATCACCATGATCATTTTTTAGGATATTTGCATCACTCCAGAAAAAGAACTAAAAAGAAAAAAGAAAAAACTCATACATACCATACCCCTTACCCCTCCCTCTCATTGACCACTAATATTTCCATCTATCCAATATATGTATTTTTTAATTTTAACATTTGTTCCCCCTATTATTTATTTATTTTTAATCATATGTTTTACTCATCTGTCCATACCATAGATAAAAGGAGCATCAGACACAAGGTTTTCACAATCACACAGTCACATTGCGAAAGCTGTATCATTAAACAATCATCTTCAAGAAACCTGGCTACTGGAACACAGCTCTACTTTCAGACACTTCTCTCTAGCCACTCTAATACATCTTAAACTAAAAAGGGGATATCTATATAATGCATAAGAATAACCTCCAGGATAACCTCTCATCTCTGTTTGAAATCTCTCAGCCACTGACTCTTCATTTTGTCTCATTTCTCTTTTCCTCCTTTCGGTCGAGAAGGCTTTTTCAATCCCTGATGCTGAGTCCCAGCTCATTCTAGGATTTCAGGACGCATGATTTTAAAACAAGCCTTTTTTGCCCGCACTAGCTGTGTAAACTGGAGCAAGCCTCTTAGACCCAGCTTCCAATTCGTTCCTTTCCAAATAGGACGAATGATGCCAGTTCTGCCTACTTGACAGGGCTGCTCTGAGCTGAGAGGTGGGACGGTGCTTTACATGGATCCTGCAATGTGACTTTTGCTGAAACCCCCTTCGGGAGGCAGGTGGGATTTAGTCCTTGCCAGGTCAAAGCCCAAGTCCGTATTCTCCTTTAATTTCCAAGGATTGATGGTGGGAGACTTGGGCTTGGCTGCCTCCCTGGAGAGCAGGAGATTCAGGTAACCCCGAGGGCCTTTATTAATGATGCATTCACAGCTCGCACCTGGAAATATGCAGCCGAGCGCAACTTCCAGTCAATCATTGCCATAGCAGTCACACCTCAGTTGTCACCATGTCCTCTGGCTGAGAGCCAGCCACCGGGGCAGTACCCGGCCCACAGGCAGGAGTGGACTCTCCGCCACACTCACAGCTACCTTACACAGTCCCATCAGATCCAGGGGGGCAAACAGGCCAGAGACAGGGGCCGTCGATCCAGCTCCCTCAAGCCACCTCACCTAATCACCCACTCGCCTCATGCACTCACCCTTTAATTACTTCTTGAGCACCTGGCAGGTGCAGGCATTAGAGAGGCTCCATGAGCTCCCATTAAACATGTTCACCCAAAATAACAATTTCAGAAACCGATAGCTTCAGTGAAGAAATAAGTAAAAGAATTGGAAAGTTGGGAGTGGTAGATGATGGAGATGGGGAGTAGGGTGGGTGGTAAAAGGACAAATTGAGATCTGAATACCCAGAAGGAACCGCTCTCTGAAAAGCTGGGGAAAGGGCAGCCCAGATGGAGGGAACTGAAAGATGGTCGTGGAGTTCAGTGGTCTGAGGATGGTATGAAATCTTACTCCCCTCTCAGTTCCTCCAAGGCCACTACAGCCACCTGTGAGCCTTCTATGGGCCCGACTTATTGCGGTTTTAAGATTTGCCTTCTCCTTAGCTTGTAAGGCTGAGCATGGCAGAGCACAGGACCAGAAATTCCCCTGCTGGGAATAGACGCCATAGATGTACATGCACACATGTCCCCAGGGACACTCATAGAAATTATTCATAATGGTCCCCAGCTGCCAACAACCTAAATGCCCTCAACAGAGAAGTGATAAGTTGTGGAAAGGAATGCCACCCAGCAGTGGAGGTAAATCTACGGGGACGTGAATGGCTCTCAAACATAAGGAAGCCAGCCCCCAAAGTACAGAAGTCTATGAAGTCCAAGAACAGGCAAGCAGATGCGTGCTGTTAGAAGGTGGGATAGTGGTTCCCCTGGGAAGGGCAGTGGCTGGGAGGGGGCACGATGGGAACTTCTGAGCGACTAGTCATGTTTTGTTTCTTGATTTAGGTGGTAGATTTACAATTTAGGTGTGAAAATTCCTCAAACGATACATTATAATTTGTGCACCTTTCTGCATGCGTATCATGCTTCAGTGTAAGTTTTTAAAATGATCTTATGTTCTTAAGAAATGGAAACAAAATCAGTCTTCCAACTGATTCAGCAACTCAGTGTGCGTTCACCAAGCCTCCTGTGGTGATTTGTCCTGCCTCAGGACCTTTGCACAGACTGTTTGCTCTGCCTGGAGCTTTTCCTTCTTTTTTTGCCTCCTGGTTAACTCCTGTGCATCCTTCAGGTTTCAATTTATATGCCACTTCCTCCAGGAATCTCTCTCTCACTTTGAATCGAGCTCAGATATCTTTGCTCTAGGCTCATGTAACTTTGCTTTATAATACTTACCTGGGGTGGGATTATGCTCTAGCTTGTGAAATTATTTGATGATTATCTCGCACAAGAAAATGAGAGCCGTGGAATAGTGCCAATGTGTCTGTCTCTGCTCACTATTATATCCCCAGAACCATGCACACCACTTGATCACATAACAGGCAAGCAAAGCATATTTGTCAAATGATTGACTGAGTGAAGGAATGACTGACTGAATGTGTAAAGGTCTGTGGATATAGCCCAAAGCAAAGCACAACAAGCGTGGCTTTAAAAACACATTGTTTCATCATTACAATGCTTCACTCTCTTCTATAGCAGGCTTTAGTATAAAACAACATTTCCTGCCAGCAATGTGCCACTGATAATCCTGGGAAACACGGGGAGCCTTGTGAACATTCTGGCACCCTGTTGCTTCTTCCCAGGTGGCCTATGTGTCCAATTTTGCGTGCCTGGCTCCTCCCATATGATAACTGAGAAATGTAAGTCAGGGTTCTGTGACCTGAGAGCAGATTTGGGTCTCAGCTGAGGAACTGGTCGTACACAGGTTTACCACGGTTTTCTCTGGTCTTCTTATTCACACTTTATTAATACATATTTTTTGAAAATCAGTCCATCCTCCCAGTCACTTTGGAGGGTGGATAAGAAAAGAAAGGTAGAACTGCTTCCTCCTGGGTTTGACTCCTAAGCTTGCTAGTTGGGTGACCGGTTGGGCAAGTTGAATCCCCATTTTTCTCGTCTGCAAAATAGTGAGATAAGAGTATCGATGTCACGAGGATTTAGTACCTGCAGAACGCTCAGCGTGATGCCTGGCTCTCCTCCCTGCTGCTGTCGGTGTCCCTGCTTTTGGACTTTAGGGAGATGGAAGAACTGCTCCCGGCCTTCAAGGGGTTAGGAACCCAAGACAAAATGCTCCTGATTACTAAGCTTAGGGAAGGCAGATCTTGGTTCCAGTTCAAGGAGTAACCTCTGTGAAATCCACTTAACCGTGTCTCTCTGCAGGAGTGGTTGAGTCGACTGCATTAGTCGTTTGGCTGAGAAGACAGATTAGCCAGAAAGCATTTTTGTTCGCCAACACTAAGCAGATGGTAGAGACTGTGGAATCGAGGCCCTTGATCATCATTGGCTTCTTCCAGGTACAGGGGTTCACAGGTGGGAGGAGGCTTTGTGACTGCGAAGGGGTCCTGTGTCCAGGAGGGGGTGGTGAGGGGAGCCCTTCTAGCTGAGTTAATTCCATGCCCATCCTTCCCCATCCAATGAGCTGGGTTTTTTTTTTGGGGGGGGGGGCGGGTGTTGGACAGAATTGGCAAGGTTAAAATGAGAAAGAAAAATGGAAGCAGACGTGGTAGGACAAGCCAGCTATAAAAAGGGTGGATGGGAATGGAGAAGGAAGAGATGAGATTGGCGTATTTACTTAATTGGTTTTGAGAGTAGAACTGATCATTTTGGGGTCCATTTCGAACATCACTCAATAGAGGGATGCCCTGTTTTCTGATTTGAGAGCCACCGCTTTTTTATGGCCCTGACAGCAAGGAGCCATGCTTGGGCCAGGCCAGCCTCTCTCTCTAACCCCTTTGCAATCAAGCATCTCTGCATATTAAAATCCATAGCACATTATAAGTATGCTGCCATTTGGAAAGATTCCAACCCTCATCATAGATGCAGCAGAATACAATGTTTGGGGAGGGACATAAATAAATTAGATATGTTAATGACAGTCTCGTGATAGCTTTTAATTGATTTTGTTTTCTGTATCGATTAATAATTTGCAAATTATTTTTACTTTTGGAGGATGTCTCACGTACCTTAGGATGTCCTCCTTTTCTCCCAGTGGAAACCAGAACTTTAGCATTACATTTATACAGGGAGAGAGAATGTGCTTCTCTCCCCCTCTCTCGGACAGTGCTTTTGGCCCCAGTTTTCCTTCAAGCTAAAGAACAAAGTTTGAGACAATAGCCATAGCTTGATACAAGTTTATATTTGGTGCTAGATGTAGTCAAAGCAATAGCTCCTTCTGAAAGCAATTATGAAGCAAATGTTAAAAAGTCTCAACTCCAGGGTTAAAAAAGCATTCACTCTAATAACTGGAAAAGGTCAAGTTTATTGATTGTCTACATTGATTTCTGTGCATTTCCCTATTTTGGGCTTGGTCATAGCCAGTATAAACTTTTGGGGTATGAAATAGCCATCAAAGGAGAGTTAGGTGACCAAGGAAAACCCCAGAACTTGGAAAGGGGAAGAGACAAATTGGCCGCCATATCCACCTTCTCCTTATATAAATCAGGCGTTTTGCTTTCTACCAAAGCCTTAACAAACGTCCTTCCCTAAACAGGACATAGAGGAGGAAGTAGCAGAACTGTTCTTCGACGTGATCAAAGACTACCCGGAGCTAACTTTTGGGGTGATATCGATTGGCAATGCCATGGGACATTTCCACGTCACCCTCGACAGTGTCTTGGTGTTCAAAAAGGTAGGACTTTGACCCCATTTGGTTTGATATAATGGGAAATTATATGGGATTTGGGTTCGAATTCTGGTTCTGCCACTGCTGTGCTGTGTGACTTTGGACTGGCAGACATCCCTGAAATCACTCTTTTGCTAATTCTCTGGCTCTTCTAGCTATTGCCCATCATAAGCTCCTCCTCCTCTCTTTAACCAGGAAATGTTGCTCGTAGAGGCTCAACCCAACACTTGTGGTCATGCTCCCTCCTCCATCCTCCATCAGCATTTCCCATGTATATATCCGTCTCCAGCCAGACTTCTCTAATATCTAGACCTTTACATCCATTGCCAGATGTCTTAACAGAGCCCAGCCCAAAGTCATGGTCTCCTCTCCAATCCCAGGACTTTTCTCTTTCTCAGTGGCACCACCATCTCTCCCATCCCATTGAGCTAGTGAGAACACCCATGCATCATCCTAACGCCTCTCTCTTCTCCACTCCTCATAGCCAATCCTTCACCCCAATCCTATTGATTTTGTGTTCAAAATACCCCTGGAATCCATCCACATCTTTCTATCTCTACTGCAAGTGTCTTCATGAAGGCCATTAAGAGGTTTTAAATTGAGGCATAAGATAATCTGATTTTGTTTTTAAATGGAGCAGTCTGGAAATAGATCCAAATGCAGCTGGAAATTTAGTATATCATAGAGATGGTATTTTATATCAGTGGGGAAAATAGGGATTATTCAATGAGTAATGTTGAGATAATTGGGTAGTCATTTAGGAAAAAACTGAAGCTCAATCCATATATCACATTTTACCCCAAACTAAATTCCAGATGGATTCCTGATTTAAAAATACAAAAAAGAAAAAAAAAATGAAGCTATGGAAAGACTTAAAGATGCCATTGGAACATTCATTTTTTAACGTTAGAATGAAGAGTTCTTTTTATAAACATAACATAAACCCTGAAAACCATAAAAAGAAAATATTGATACATTTGAACCGCTTAAAAAGTTTAAAGTTCTGCAGAATAAACCCCATCACAAAAAATCAAATGATAAATAGCCAACTTGGAAAATATATTCGAGATGGGTTTGGCCTGTTTCAATGCCTAAGAGCATGGACATTAGAGTGAGACTGCCTGGGTTTGAATCCTGGCTTCACCTTTTACTAGTTTAGCACCTTGGGCAAGTTCCTTTATTTCCCTATGACTCAGTTTCTTCACCCATAAAATGGGGAACATAATAGTACCTAACTTAATGAGATGTTAAAAGGATTGAATGAGTTAGTCCATTTAACATGCTTCGAACTGTGGCTGGCACAATGTGGGCTCTCGATGAGTCTAATTAATATTATTACTGTTGCCATGATCAGTAGAAAGTTTGCACTTTATCCAGAGGACAATTGGCAGGGAAAGAGGGTCTTCAAAGTGTTTTAAGCAAGAGAATGACATGCTCAGCTTTGTGTTTCTACATTAACTCTGGTTGAAGTGTGGACATGGAGAGGAAGGAAACAAGGGGAGAAGTTGGAAGAGTTGTAGGGGACCACTGCAGAGTCCAGTTGAGAGGTTTGAACTACAGTAGGATTGGTGAAGATGAAGAGATGGAAAAAAGAGAAGTTGGGAGAGACCTGCTTCTATCTCCTTCTCCTAGGCTTTGATCCTGGGCTACAAAGAATCCTGCTATATCCTGTGTTAGTCCAGGTCCTCCTGAGACACATTCATCCATAAAGAGTAGACGTGCCAAAGATTTATTAGGGGAAAACACCTATGAAGGAAAACAAGGAGGAGCTGGGGGAGACCAAGAGAGCCATCAGAGTATGGTAAAGGTCTGATCCTTTGGAGGAGACTTAGACTGCAGTGGAGTTCTAAGGAAGTTAAGCAAAGCTTTCCATTGAGTATGCCCCTCAACTCCTAATAATAAGCTTGCCTTAGAATCCCTGATATATTCTGTGATTGACGGGAAGCAAAGTATGAGAAGCATGGCCTCAGCACAAACCAGTGATGGATATCGGAGCACAGCAGCTGGGGCTCACAGTTGGTTACACTCTTTGTGGTTGGAGATGGGAGAGATTGTCACAGCTGCCACACATCCATTTACCATCCATAGGCTAATGTGCCCAGCTATCCAGATTTATCAAGGACATGGATTATGGATGCCTTCGTTCCTTGATGTTTTTCTTTGATCTAAGGAAGAAATTGTGCTATTTATATTTATTAAGTGCTTGCATCATGAAAGCTCCTACCCACCAATACTTTTCTCCTTTTGTCTAAGGGAAAGGTCGTGGACCGCCAGGAGCTTCTTCATGACAGTACCAACAAAATTATCCTCAATCAAGTCATCAAACAGCACCTCACAGATTTTGTTATTGAATACAACACCGAGGTCAGTGAGCAGAGGGTCCTGGGGGGAAGGGTAGCCAGGGCAGCTGTGGGTGTGCGCGTGGAATGACCTGTTTTCCCTGTTATTTCAGAGTAAGGATCTGATTTACGAATTGCACATCCTGAATCACATGCTGCTTTTTGCCTCCAAAAGCTCAGAGTCATTTGCTGTCATAATTCAACATTATAAGTTGGCATCGAAGGAATTCCAAAACAAGGTCTGTGGAAAGTGCCACTGCTCTTTGGGGTTTTGGGAGGAGGATCGATGATTTGTAGACCCTTCTACCAATCACCTGCCCTGCTGATAAACCAAGCCAGAAATCGTTCACCACTTGCTAATAATTGTTGCATGTGTGAGAAAGGAAAATGACGGGCTCATCCCCAGAAATGGCTAAAAGGCACCCTGATTTTCATATTCATTTGCATATCAATTTTATAGATATTAATTCTAATACTTAATTTTTAAAAAGCCTCCACTCTTCCTCCCTCCCAGTGTCTCTTCCTTTCTTGCCAAACCTATGTGCCTTCTTCCCTTGTTCCTTTAATACATGGTCTGTGAAAGCATGATGGCTCAGCTGCCTTTCTGATGGGCCATTCTCTGTTAAGAGTGGGGGGCCACAGCGTGGATCCTTGAACCATGAATGGGATTAAGCTGGGAGGTGAGGGGAAGGGAAGGTGCCTCCTAGCCCAGGTGATGGAGTGTGAGAAGCAGCCCAGGCTGTCGAGCAGGTAACTTGAGTTTGTGCTTTAACAGCACTCAGACCGGGGTTCAAATTCTCTTCCTCTTACAACCCATATTATCTTAGGTGAGTTTTTTAATGTCTCAGCCTCAGCCTCAGCCTCAGCCCCAGTTTCTTAACTTTTCGGTATGGGCACCTACTTTGCAATGTTATGATAAGAATTGGAGATGCTATTTGTAAAGCAAAGAGCTGGGACCCAATGGGTGGTGCTTATAATTATTGATGTCAGAGTCGACGTGATCACTGCCATCATTAGAAGCAAATCTGTTTCTTCTAAGCGTCACCCCTATGTTTACTGTAGTTACCAGCAGGTGTGCTGTGGGGACTATTTATTTTTCCATTTAACAAAAAGTACAATGGCAGACTTTTTTTCTTGAGAAGAAAATTCTTTTGAAATTCAAATCAAGCGGTTAAAAACTCTGAAAGTCAAACAAAACGGGGTGTCAGGCATCAGCGTGTGAAAGTAGTGGTCATGTGAATCCCACTGCATTCTTTTGAAGGAAGATCATTCCAATCACAAAGATATTGCCAGCAAATATATTTCCCGGTTTATTACACTTTAAGCTTTACAATTTTTATGCCATTAAGTCAATTATAATTGGAGTACTTTCTCTGTTTTTCTCCTATGTTATAATAGTCAATACTGAACCATATTTTCTTTCAGTTTATTTTTTATTTAATTTTTAAATCTAGCTGGAGTTTACATTGGGATGTATTGTGAGATGAGGTTCTAATCAGCTGTTACCCTTATTAGCAGGCTTCCCCAATAGTGTTTACTGATGTTGATCCATTTTAGAGCCAAAGAAAAACAGTTGGATTAATATTACTTTTCCAGTAGATGATACCCCATATCATTTTTGTTCTCTCTGTGCCCAGCCCATAGCAGATGGTCCAAATTCTTGAAAGTCTACAAGGTTGGTCTTAACATGTTTGCTTTGCTTTTCCCAGTCTCCCCAGCACCTAGACGAGTGGCTGCCACCTAATAGGGTACTTGAGATGTTGATGGATGAATAACCTCACACCTCCCATCTGCAGTAGCCTCTAATTGATCTCCTTATGTTCACTCTTGCTTCTCTTCAGCAACCCATCCCCTGCACAGCAGCCAGAGTGATCTTGAAAAAAACAAAACAATGTTATCCTTTAATGACCTCCAACCACGTTCAGACTAAAACCCAAGCTCCTTACTGGGGCCACTAAAGTCCAACACATCTCTAACCTCATTTCCCATGTACATCTCTAACCTCATGGTGCTGAAGTCACCCAGGCCCTCCCTTTCTATTCCTAGAATACTCTAAACTCATGTTTTGCCTCCAAGTCTTTGCATTGGATGTCTGCACTGCCTGGATCACTGTTCCCCCAGGTCCCAGTTAAATGCCACCTCCTCAAGGATGCTGTCTCTTCCCCACTCGACCCAACAGTGAGCCCCTATTTCACCCCATCTGATATCACCTTGCTTTATTGTCTAATTGGTACTCATCACTATCTGAATTTATTTTACCAATCTGTTTATTCATTTAGTGTCCATCTTCCCCACTAGAACATAAACTCCATGAAAGCAGGGCTTTGTCCGCCTTGGACATGTTGCATCCCCAGTTTTAGCAAAATGCCTAGCACATAGTGGGCACTCCACAGATAGGAAGTCATGGATTTCCTTGATAGAAAGAATAATTTAGCATAATAATAACAATAATAATGAGTTGAAACATATTGAACATTTCCCACCTGCAGTTCCTAAACTTCTGCATACGCTGTCCTGTTTGAGTCTCACAGCCACCCTATGATAATCATCATTTTACAGATAAGGAAACTGAGATACAGGGAGGGGAAGCAGACTGCAAGCTCAGGGCTTCCGGGCTTTCCTTGGCTGTGGGAGTGGTGCCCTCCTGGCACAAGGATGCTGCACCCAAGGGGTCAAGTTGGGGACTGAAACCAGTCTGGTGGCCACTGCCTGGCCGTGTGCTCTGTTAGGGCTGCACCCTCCTGCAGGAAGGGGACTTTTACCAAGTCAAGAAGTGTTCCATAGACTCCGCCATTTGCATTCCAGTAGTGCACTCCCACGGGTTCCCCACTAGTCTCTCTCCCTTGGCCAAGGATCCAGAGAGAAATGAGTTCCGTTTGATTTTGCAGATCCTCTTCATCCTTGTGGACACAGATGAACCCAGAAACGGGCGTGTCTTTGAGTACTTCCGGATCACAGAGGTCGATGTCCCATCTGTCCAAATCCTAAACTTAAGCTCTGATGCGAGGTACAAAATGCCTGCGGATGAGATTACCTACAAGAACCTCAAGAAATTTGGCCGCAGCTTCCTGAATAGAAGTGCCAAGGTAAGTTCCTTCTTGGACAACCTTTATCCAGCGTCTCAGAATCATCCTTTTTCCTGAAACACTGACGGCTTTGAGCCCCCTGAATGGGGGTGTGGAATAAGGGCCAATCTCCTGGTTCAGTGTGGGCAAATCCCCTCATCTCTCCCACCCTAAATCTATTCAAATTTTGACCTGTCCTGAGCCTGTAATCCCACTGTTAGCCCTTTATTAAAGTAAACGCATTTCTCTCATCGGAATTTCCTATTGAAATGCTGACCCTCAGGAAGCCCAACTGATCTCTTTCAGACTCTGTTGTGAAGGATGTACTGAGCCCAAGAGTAGACAGATGCTTATGGGCAGAGGGAGGGGTGGAACCCATAGAGCAATCAGGATTCAGCCTCAGAGGTCTTGGAGGTCTTTTTCTGAGTGAAGTGGGGTGGGGTGGGGGAGGGGGCAGTCTGTTTTGCCTAAAGGGAGCAGAAGCTGCTGAAGTTTCCCACACAGACAACATACATCACCAGGGTTTATCTAGCACTTTCTATATTCTCAACTACCCTGCTGAGGGACCACATTATTTACTTTCCACACCAAGACCCATTAGAGAGTAAAAGGGACTTTTTTTTTTTAAACTTTTTTTATTAATTAAAAAAATTAACAAAAAAATTAAGATATCATTCCATTCTACATATACAATCAGTAATTCTTAATATCATCACATAGTTGCATATTCTTCATTTCTTAGAACATTTGTATCGATTTAGAAAAAGAAATAAGACAACAGAAAAAGAAATAAAACGATAATAGAGAAAAAAAAGATTATACATACCATACCCCTTACCCCCCTCTTTCATTTACCACTAGCATTTCAAACTGAATTTATTTTAACATTTGTTCCCCCTATTATTTATTTTTATTCCATATGTTCTACTCTTCTGTTGATATAGTAGCTAAAAGGAGCATCAGACACAAGGTTTTCACATTCACAGAGTCTCATTATGAAAGCTGTATCATTGTTCAATCATCATCAAGAAACATGGCTACTGGAACACAACTCTACATTTTCAGGCAGTTCCCTCCAGCCTCTCCACTACATCTTGAACAACAAGGTGATACCTACTTAATGCATAAGAATAACCTCCAGGATAACCTCTCGACTCTGTTTGGAATCTCTCAGCCATTGACACTTAGTCTCATTTCACTCTTCCCCCTTTGGTCGAGAAGGTTCTCTCAATCCAAAAGGGACCTTTTTTAAAAGTATTATGGAACAGGGAGGTGCAACGGTGGCTCAGTGGCAAGAATTCTTGCCTGCTGAGCTGGAGACCCGGGTTCAATTCCCGGAGACTGCCCATGCTAAAAAAAAAAAAAAAAAGTATTCTGGAACAAGAATAAATTGAGATTTTTAGGTCAACTGAAATGCCTGGCCTCCTCATCCCCGAGGGCTTCCATTGCCTTCTGTCCCATAGCCACAAAGATACTGCTTCCCTAGCAGCCTTCACAAGCGGATGCTGGTTTTCTCTTAAGCACAAGAGCAGAACGGCTTTAAGTGATGAGACTGGTGTTCTCGTTGCCACTTCCCAACCTATTCTCCTTCTTCCACCTTCAAAAACCCCAGATCCTTTGGATCCCTAGGCTTCAAACTTTAGACCCCCTGGGCTGTCTTCGGGCCAGCAGCCCTTCTCTGAGGATGTAAAGCTTCTGATGGTAGATTTCCCCTCCCCCTATCTCCTGTCGTCACTACCAGAGACATCAGCTTGCAGATCCCTGGTCTCTTCCCTGCTAGCTGGGTGTGATGATTCGGTTCTGGTGTCAACATGGCCAAGCGATGATGCCCGGTTGTCTGGTCAGGCAAGCATGGGCCTGACCATTGCTGCAAGGATATTTCATGGCTGGTTGATAAACTGGAAGGCTGGTGTATTAAATCATCAGTCAGTTGATTGAATCTGTGGCTGATTACATCTGCTGTCAACTAAGCTGTGTCTCCCACAATGCTATAGTCCAATCAGTTGAAGGCTTTTAAGGAAGAAGAGAGACTTTTCACTGCTTCTTCGGCCAGCGAGCCTCTCCTGCGGTGTTCATCCAGACCCTTCATCAGAACCGCCAGTTTCACAGTCTGCCCTACAGATTTTGGACTCTTCCATTCCCACAGTTGCACGAGAGACCTTTATAAATATCATATTTATAGATCTCTCCTATTGGTTCTCTTTCTCTAGAGAACTCTAATACAGCTTGGCACCAGGAGTGGTTCAAGAGAAACAGCATCTTAAAAATGTTTTTTTATAATTGCTTTCTACTCTGACTAGACTCAGAGGCACTGATGACTCTGTTTCCATGCACTGATATTCCATGGGGTGAGTCGGCAAAAGAGATACTCAATGTCACCATTAGATTCTGTTAGTTGTATGCTTATATGAGGCAAGGCTCTGGGTTAGAGTGTTTTTGACACCTTAACAGAGTTCTATGGCATTAAGAGGTGTAATGATGTTGGCTGGTTGTTCTTAGATATGCTGGATACAGTGATGAGGGAAAGGGATGAGCTGAAGGCTTCAAATCTACAACACCAGCACTCTATGAACGATGTAAAAGTTTCCATGTTTGGCCTGAAAGAAGACCTTATTTCCTGTGGTCATAGACTTGAGATCTCGGAAAACCAGACACAGAGCCTCATTGTTGGAGTAGCAGATTTACAATGTAAATTAAAAGCTCAACCTTGCAGGGGATCTGCTGTTAAAGTAAGGGTTTGGATTGGAAAAGAATGGGATCCTGAAACATGAAATGGAGCTATATGGCTTGATAATGATGGCGATGGGGAGATAGGATCCTTAGAAGCTACTTGAGCTTTTGCTAGATAGATCTGTAAAGAACTGCCCTGAGGAAAGAGCTTCCCAGCCTCCAGTCTGCCCAGAGGATCTACCATCCAACCTCCACCTAACAAGATTAACCTTTCAGTGCCTGCTAACCCTGTAATCACTTACCCTGGGGAAACAACTCTCATCCTCTGTCTGGAGCGACTAATCCTATTTCACCAGATGAAACTGCAATTGAATGCCTTGAGGTAATTGGCGTGGAAGACACTTCTATTTCTTTTCATTTCTCACCCCCACCATTCCTCTTTTCTTCAAGACCTATAAGTAGACTAAAGTCCCCACAGGCCCCGAAAGATGAGGTACAAAGTGACCCATGAGGAGGGACACTATACTCCAAAAAAGCTGCATGAGTTTTCCACTCTATATAGACAGAAAGCAGGTGACTATGTGTGGGAATGGATATTAAGAGTGTGGGATAATGGTGGAAGGAACATAAAGTTGGATCAAGCTGAATTTATTGATATGGGCCCATTAAGCAGAGAATCTGCATTCAATATTGTAGACAGAGGGGTTAGAAAGAGCAGTATCGGTTTGTTTGGATGGTTGGCTGAAACATGGATCAAAGGTGGCCAATATTATCTGAGGTGGAAATGCCAGAACTGCCCTGGTATAATGTAGATGAGGGGATCCAGAGGCTTAGAGAAATGGAATGTTTGAGTGGATTTATCATGGAAGAACTGCTCACCCATTCCAGGAATGTCCAGAGGGCACATCTTTCAGCAGAACCTTGAGAAATAAATTCATGAGACTAGCGCCATCATCCTGAAGAGCTCTGTAGTTGCACTTCTCTGTAGGTCAGGTATTACTGTGGGAAGTGCCGTCACTGAGCTGGAATCCTTAAACAGGATGGGGATGATCAGATCCCCAAGTTGATAGAAGCCATGTGGTGACAGTTAATCACCATAGACGAGGTGGGCGTGGCCCCCACAATTGACAGCAGACTCAAAGCAGCAGTCAAAATAGTCTGACTCACAGAAGACTTGTGGCATTGGCTAGTAGATCATGGGGTACAAGAAACAAAATAGATGGGCAGTCTACTAAATTCTTGTTTGAGCTGTGTAAGCAGAAGAATTCCAACGTGAATTACCAAAACAGAGAGTCATGGCCCCTTAATTCCCAGACTTGAGACAGTTTACACACCCAGAGCCCTTCGAATGAAGGGAGGGCCGGGTACCCCTGGGGAAGGACCCTGTTACACTGCCCCAAATTTATACCGTTAACTTTCCCCCCAGCCTTCCCCAAGGAGACCTATGGTCTTTTACCAGGGTGACTGTGCACTGGGGAAAAGGAAATGATCAGATATTTGGGGGATTATTGGACAGTGGCTCAGAAGTGACACTCATTCCAGGGGACCCAAAATGTCACTCTGGTCCACCAATCAGAGTAGGGGGCCAGGTGATTGATGAAATTTTAGTTCAGTTTGGTCTCACAGAGGGTCCAGTGGGTCCCTTGACCATTCTGTGGTCATTTCCCTAGTTCCAGAATGCATAATTGGAATCAACGTACTCAGCAACTGGCAGAATCCCCACATTGGTTCTCTGACTTGTGCAGTGAGGGCTATTATGGTGGGAAAGGCCCAGTGGAGGCCAGTAGAACTGCCCCTACCTAGCAAAATAGTGAATCAGAAGCAATACCGGATTCCTGGAGGGATTGCAGAGATTACTGCCACTCTTAAGGACTTGAAGGATGTAGAGGTGGTGATTCCCACCACATCCCCATTCAACTCTCTTCTTTGGCCTGTGCAGAAAACAGATGGGTCTTGGAGAATGACAGTGGATTATCATAAACTTAACCAGATGGTGACTCCAATTACAGCTGCTGTCCCAGATGTGCTATCACTGCTTGAGCAAATCAACACATCGCTTGGAACCTGGTATGCAGCTATTGACCTGGCAAAAGTTTTTTTCTCAATAGCTGTCAGTACAGACCACCAGAAACAGTTTGCATTCAGCTGGCAAGGCCAGAATATTCCATCACTGTCCTGCCTCAGGGGTGTGTCAACTCTCCAGTCCTATGTCATAATCTTGTCTACAGGGACCTTGATCATTTCTCCCTCCCACAAGACTTCACAATGATCCATTATATTGATGATATCATGCTGATTGGATCTAGTGAGAAAGAAGTAGCGACTATTCTAGACTTATTGGTAAGGTATTTTCATGTCAGGGGATGGAAGATAAATCCAACCAAAATACAGGGCCCTTCCACCCCAGTGAAATTTCTAGTGTCTAGTGGTGTAGGGCATGTTGAGATATCCCTTCTAAGGTGAAGGGTCAGCTGTTGCATGTAGCTCTCCTTATGGCTAAAAAAGATGTTGTGTCTCTCTGGATTTTGGAGACAACGTATTTCTCATTTGGGTGTGCTATTTTGGCTCATTTACCTAGTGACCAGAAAAGTCGCTAGAATTGAGTGGAGACTGGAACAAGAAGAGGCTCTGAGACAGGTCCAGGCTGCTCTGCCACTTGGGCCATATGATCCAGCAGGTCCAATTGTGCTGGAAGTGTCAGTGGCAAAGGAAGATGCTGCCTGGAGCTTTTGGCAGGCCCCTATAGGAGAAACACAATGCAGACCCTTAGGATTTTGGAGCAAAGCCCTCCCACAAGACTTCACAATGATCTACTCAGATAACTACTCTCTTTTTAAGAAACAGCTTTTAGCCTGCTACTGGACCTTAGTAGAGACTGAACGCTTAACCATGGGCCACCAAGTTACCACGACACCTGAGTTGCCTATCATGAGCTGGATATTGTCTGATGCACCCAATCATAAAGTTGGGTGTGCACAGCAGCACTCCATCATAAAATGGAAATAATTCATAAGAGATAGGGCTCAAGCAGGTCCTGAAGGCACAAGTAAGTTACATCAGGAAGTGGCCCAAATGCCCATGGCCCCCAATCCTGTCACATTACCTTCTCTTTCCCAGACCAGAGCTTAGGGATTTCCTTATGGCCAGTTGACTGAGCGGTTTGGTTTATAGATGGTTCTGCATGATATGTAGGTACCACCAAAAGTGGACAGCTGCAGCACTACAACCCCTTTCTGGGATATTCTTGAAAGACAGTAGTGAGGGGAAATCCTTCCAGTGGGCGCAGCTTCAAACAGTGCACTGATTGTTCATTTTGCTTGGAAGGAAATCTGGATAGAAGTGTGTTTGTATACTGACCCATGGGCTGTGGCTAATGGTTTGGCTGGATGGTCAGGGACTTGAAAGGAGCATGATTGGAAAATTGGTGATGAAGAGGTATGTGGATAGACCTTTCTGGGTGGGCTAAAAACATGAAGATATTTGTGTCCCATGTGAATGAGCACCAGAAGGTGACTTCAGCAGAGGAAGGTTTTAATAGTCAAGTGTATAAGATGACCCATCCTGTGGGTACAAGTCATTCTCTTTCCCCAGCAACTCCTGCCATTGCCCAATGGACTCATAAACAAAGTGGTCATGGTGTGGTGATGGAGGTTATCATGGGCTCAGCAAACATGGATTTCCATTCACCAAATATGGCCTGGCTGTGGCCATTGCTGAGTGCCCAATCTGCCAGCAGCAGAGACCCACACTCAGTCCCTGATATGGCACCATTCCCTGAGGTGATCAGCCTTCTACCTCGTGGTAGGTTGATTACATTGGAACACTTCCATCATGGAAGGGGCAGCAATTTGTTCTAACTGGAATAAACACATACTCCAGCTATGGATTTGCCTTCCCTGCACACAATTCTTCCACAAAAACCACCATCCATGGACTTACGGAATGCCTTATCCACTGTCATGGTATTCCATATAGCATTGCTTCTGATCAAGGAACCCACTTCACAGCAAATGAAGTGTGGGAATGGGCACATGTTCATGGAATTCTCTGGTCTTACCATATTCCCCCTTACCCAGAGAAATCTGGGTTGATAGAATGCTGGAACAGCGTTTTGAAGACCCAATTACGGTGCCAACTAGGTGGAAATAACTTGCAGGGCTGGGGCAGTGTTTTTCAGGAGGCTGTGTATGCTCTGAATCAGTGTCCACTCTATCGTGCTATTTCTTCTGTAGCCAGGACTCATGGGCCCAGGAATCAAGGGGTGGAAATGGCAGTGGCACCACTCACCATCACCCCTAGTGATCCACCAAGAAAATTTTTGCTTCCTGTCCCTGAAATTTAAGCTTTGGTGGTCTACAGGTCTTAGTTCCAAAAGGAGGAGTGCGCCTACCAGGAGACACAACATGATTCCGTTGAACTGGAAGTTAAGTCTGACACCTGGCACTTTGGTCTTCTCATCCACTGAATCAACAGGCATGAAAGGGGATTACTTTTCTGTCTGACTACCAGGGGGGAATAAGACACAGTGGAGGTAAAGAAGAGTTTTCCTGGACTACAGGAAATCCTCTAGGGTGTCTCTTGTTACTTAGTCAATGGAAAACTGCAACAACCCAATCCATGCAGGACTACCAATGGCCAAGAAATATCAGGAATGAAGGTTTGGATCACCCTACCTGGCAAAGAACCATGGACAGCTGAAGTGCCTGCTGAGGGTAAAGGGAACATGGAAAGGGTAGTAGAAGAAGGTAGGGATAAAAATGAACTATGACCACATGACTAGTACAGAAATGAGGACAGTAATTATATGAATATTTACTCCCTACTTTGTAATGAGTATGTTTGCATTTGTATATAAGCAAATATCTTGTTTTCCTCTTATTATATGACATAAATTGAATTGTTCATGTTATAGTATTGAAGTCATAGGATATGAAGTTTAAGAGTGAATGTTACCTAAGGACTTGCACCCTATTCTGGAGAGATGTAGTGCATTTTCTGTTGTACACAGGGCAGTTGAGAATTGTTAGGCAAAACATATGTCTTTTATTGTGTTCTGTTTGGAAATTAAGCGTGGTTTCAAGGTGATGTGTATAGCTGCCAAGTTGACAAGGGCTGGACTGTGATGGTTAGGTTCTGGTGTCAACTTGGCCAAGTGATTATGCCCAGTTGTCTGGTCAGACAAGCACTGGACTGACCGTTGCGGCAAGAATATTTCATGGCTGGTTGATAAATCGGAAGACTGGTGTATTAGGTCACCAGTAAGTTGATTGCATCTGTAGCTGATTACATCTGTGATCAACTAAGGTGCCCCCGCCCCCACAAGATAATCTAATCAGGTGAAGGCTTTTAAGAAAGAAGAGAGACTTTTTCACTGCTTCTTCAGCCAGCGAGCCTCTTCTGTGGAGTTCATCCAGACCCTTCATCAGAGCCACCAGCTTCACAGCCTGCCCTACACATTTTGGACTCTTACATTCCCATGGTTGTGTGAGGCACCTTTAGAAATCTCATATTTACAGAACTCTCCTGTTGGTTCTGTTTCTTTAGAGAACCCTGACTAATACACTGGTGAAGTCCATTCCTCAACCACCTACCCTTGTAGCAGCACTGTAGAGGTGTCACCTCCTCTGAAATCCTGATTCAAGCTTCCCATCCTTCTCAGTTCCCTTCTCAAGTACTTCCCATGCTAGAACTCCTCACCCTCCTCATGGCCTCCGATCTCCTGAGCCCCCAAACCCCCATTTCACAATGTCAGGTCTTCCCTTCTCTTTACTGTCCACCTTCATCATTCTCTGTCCTCTCCTGGCCCTTTATGCTCCAGCTGAATGAATCTTTATGCCCATTAGGGGAGGGGCATTGTCAGCATATTAAGGACTTGGCATCCGAAGAGCAATGGGTAGTCGTATTTGCATGACAGAAGAATAAAGCATGGAGGGGCTGAGGAGGAGAAGCAGGGAGAACATTCGGAAGCTACTGAGGTGATCCAGATGAGAGATCTCCATGCAGATGGAGAGAAGGTGTAGATTTTGGAGATACCAGAGGAAATAGTTGTAAAGAAAAGTATAATATGGCCTGAGATTTCCACCACCTCCTTCCAGAAGAAGCAAGAACTGGCTCATTCATTCACAAAATAATTCTTGAAGGGCCTACTCTGTTTCAGGCAGCGGATACTCATTGATGAAGGGGGATATCCTTCATGACATTCCACCTAGAGGGAAAGGACATACACCAAATCAAGTAGCCAGATAAATAAATATAAATGATAATCTTGAATAAATGATACAAGTAAAAGCACCAAGTGTCATGAGAACTTATTAGAGCAGGACCTGACACAGTCAAGACTTTCCTTGAGGTTATTCTGAAGGATGATGGTGAGATGTCTAGAAAAAGAAGTCAGGGCAGGAATAGGGAGTGGGGAAGACACTCCAGGCAGAGGGAACAGCATAATCCAAGACCTCGAGGGGGCAAAGAGGCTAGCCCTCTGGAAAGCAACCTAGATAAGATATTAAAGATGTGAACCCCACTCTCATCTAAGAATCCTCAGAGTGGAATAGTGGGAATGCTAGAATCCATCCAAGTTTGTAGCTCTGTCTGCTCCTCAGCCCTTTGGTCCCAGTTTGCCCTGGAAAATCCAGCGTTGACATCAAGCTCTTTGTCATCTCAGTGTTTTTAACCCTCTCTCAGACTCTTGGGTAAGGGAAACCTTTCATGGCTTCCAATCAGGGCGGGTGCCCTAACTGCCAGCTCCTTTCCAGAGAATGTTAGACCTCTTGGATTTCCTTTCTAGAAACATCAATCCAGTGAAGAGATTCCAAAGTATTGGGACCAGGGGCCAGTTAAGCAGCTCGTGGGAAAGAATTTCAACATAGTTGTCTTTGACAAGGAGAGAGATGTGTTTGTGATGTTCTGTAAGTATCCCCACAGAGGCCAATGGGAGGCAACGGGCCCCCCAACATTACTTTTTTTTTGAGGGGGGAGGGTTGTGCATGGTCCGGGAATTGAACCCAGGTCTACTGCATGGAAGGCGAACATTCTACGGCTGAACCACCCATGCACCCATTCCCTAACATTACTTTTTAAATGCTGCCTTTGCATTCTTGGGCACTGATATCTCCAGAACCTATCAAAGCATCCTGCCAAAGATGTCCTTCAGGCACCCGAAGAGATTGGAGCACGATGCTGTCAGCTACAATGCAACTCTGTCCTCAGAAATCCAATTCTTGGAACATGTGAGACACCTTCCACGTACTCCAGGCCTGTGGCTGATTCCACAATAAAAATGCAGAAGTTGACGCTGATTGAGTGCCCTAGTGTACCAGAGCTCACAGTGAACCCTTATATGCATTATCTCATGTCATTCTTACAATATCCTAATAGAAAGTAGCTGCTATTATCGCTCCCACTTTACAGAGGAGTAACAGAGTCTCAGGGAAGGAAAGAAGTTTCCCAAAGCCGCATAGCTAGTGAGTGTGGAGCTGGGATTTGAACCCAAGCATTGTCTTGCAACTGCTCTGCAGAGTACCCCAGCTTCTGGTGTGACATGACTTAGCAAATGACCCAATTTATGCTGAGTTGGGGTAACCAAGGGGTACCCAGATCATGCATGTAAAGGACTCAGTCCAGGGCCTGGCAAATTGTAGGCTCCTGATTGAGGATATTCCTATCACTGTGATTCTTTCCAGTGCTCCTTGAGGGCTGCTGTCCTCTCTGCACTGTTTCTGAATGAATTATACGTGAGAGTCCAGGCCAGAGGCATCCTCTCCTGCCCTGAGATGCAGAGAACAGTGGTCCCAAAGCTACTTGCCACATATCTTTTATTTTAACAGGAGGAGTTACTATTTATGGAGCACTTAACAATGCATGAGTCCACTTGTACATGCATGCGCTCATATCTTCCTCCAACAGGCAGCATGGTGGCCTTTGCTATGACATTTATTAGGAAATTTGATCAGAGAGGTTAATCATCTCATTCCAGGTCACAGAGCAAGGAAGTAGTTAGGCAAGAAGTTCAAAGTGAGCTCTGTTGCCACCACCCCCTCAAGGGTCAGGGGTTCCCCTGTTCCTAGTCAGGGACCACTTGGTTCCAGGTGGCTGCTGGGGATGCCGGTGGTGGAGGAGACAGTAATTGTGGCATTAGGTTTGTAGGTGGGGGATGATGACCCACATGTAGAGTGTATGGGGTCCTTGGAGGCCATTCGTCCCACAGAGCCAGGAACCCGGACCTCCAGACTTGATTGGGAGAAGGCAGCACGTAGTTTCCCTTCCACGCTGGAGCTGGTCCCTGGCCGGCCTCAGAGCTCAGGGGACTGTCCGTGAGAAACGCCACCCATTTCCAAGGGACATATCTTTCCATGGGTCGTTGTACAACTCCTGGTTCACTCTTGGGGACATCCTCCTCCGTGGGACCGAAGGCAGTGTATGGCAGGACGGCCAAAGTCCAAGCTTCTGTCCTCACATCCAGTCTCCTGCTTAACAGTGGAGTCACCTTGACACAAAGCTTAGCCTCTGTTGGAAAACCCTTGTGCTGTCTCACACACACACACACACACGCACGTCTCACATGCACACACACACACTCACATGTCCATACACGCTAAAACACTTTGGCAAAACACGAGGAATCATCTATGGTAAATGTTTTTCTTGTTTTTTTTTCTTCAGCTGGTGAAGACAGCTGTATTAATAGAAAGGATTAAAAACAATATATATATATATACAAAAAAATGCCAGCACGCTAAAAGGGTTAGTGTCTGGGTGGAAGGAGGAGACTAAGTTAAATATTTTGTTTCTAATGTATTTAATAAGGCCCAGGAACTAGGTTTGCAATACAAACATGACCTAATGCACCGCTAAAGGAGAAAGGGAGTGTGGTTTGCAGAGCAGCAGGGCGGCACGTAAGGACATGGCGGTGGTGTTGGGGGCGGGGTGGAGCTTTCAGGGTCCCTGTGAGGGTGTCCCAGCAGCCGCCCTTCTCTTCCAGATGCTCCCTGGTCTGAAAAGTGCATGGCACTGTTCCCGCTGTTGGAGGAGTTGGGCAGAAAGTATCAAAACCACTCCACAATCACCATTGCCAAGATCGACATCACGGCAAACGACATCCAGCTGATGTACCTGGACCGCTACCCATTCTTCCGGCTCTTCCCCACCGACTCCCAACAGGTGAGGGGCTCTCGGGACTCACCTGAGTGAAAACGTGATCCCGTCCCCAGGGACTCAGTGTCCCCCGAGCCCCAGCTCTGCCTTCCCCGGAAAGAGCTCCATTCTCAGCTCTCGCCCCCATCGCTCCTTCATGGTGAAGAAGGAAGGATGCACGCTAGATGCCATCGATATCCTTCACCCTTTGGATGGGAGCTGCTCCCCATCCGCAGTGCTGGCGGAACACATGCTCCATGCCCCTTGGTGGTGGTGGGGGAAGTTGCAGTCAATGAAGTGTAAGCTTTGAGGTCCCTGCTTCCCAGAAGAACATGGCTGAGGGTGGGCGAGGGGGAGGGGAAGGGTGCTAGACGGTGGGACCGTCTCTAAGTGAATTGGAACTGAGGGGAGGGACAGGTTCTGGAGGGCAGATGTGACTGGCATTCTCAGTGTAGACACTGGAACTTTGAAAAATGATGGGGGGGGGTGTTAAATGGGATTAGAGGAGGGGGGCGTGAACTGTCAGTAAGAGGAACGAAGAGGTGGGCAGGAGGGTGGGACCCCAGCACCGTGAAGAAGAGTCCATTCTGGTGCAGAAGATGTGTGTGCAGGAGTCCTGGAAAATGGGGCTAAGTGTGACAGGGTCTGAAGTGATCAGAGAAGGCATTAAGACAACCAATGGGCAGGAAGCAGCTTCCTGACCTTCTTAAAGGCTGAAACAGGAAAGGGAGCTAGGGATGGCTGAGCACCCACCATGAGCCACAGGCTATCTAAAATAATAATAACCATTCTTATAATAATAATAATGATAGCAAATAACACAGTGCTCACCTTGCATCAGACACTCTATAAAGGCTTCATATATAACCTAATTTAATCTTTATAACAACACAAGGAGGGTAGATACTATTATTATCCCCATAGTACAGGTGAGATTGCTGAGTCACAGAGAGGTTAAACAACAACATCACAAAGCGAAGTGATGAAGCCAGGATTTGCACCCTGGCAATTTGGCTCCAGCGTCCATGCTCTGAACCACTATATTATAACCCTGTGATAGGGAAATGTTTATTAAAAAATCCTTATTTTACAGCCCTGCCAACAGAGGCTCAGAAAGGCCAAGTAACCTGCTCAAGGTCGCTCAGGTTGTTAAGAATTTGAACTTGGATATATGATTGCAAGGCCACCGTCCTGACCCGGCATTCTGCTTTCCTCCTAGGCTGTGATATATAAGGGAGAATATACCCTGAAGGGCTTTTCTGACTTCCTGGAAAGCCAAATCAAGACCATTGTTGAGTATGAGGATGAGGTAAGTGGAAATGGCAAGATCCTGAGTTATTCTGTCCCTATAGAATTGCCAGGAACTCAATGGACTGGAAAAGAGTGTGCTAAAAGTTTTTGTAATCTCATCCTCTCTGGAGACGATTGAGGATGGGAGACCACCCATCCAGTTTGGATTACTTTGCTAGTCACTTTTATTTCGAGGGCATTTACTAGGAAGAAGTAGAAATGGCAGGTTTAGAAATATGGGGAAGGGCAAAAGCTCTGCAGGTTCACTCGGCTCCTCCAAGCTGCTTCCCTGGGTCCTCTGCTCCGGAGATGGCAACCCTGTGCCTTGACGGGCTCTGCCTGCTGCCATTATTCTCCTGATGGAAGGGACCACCCTCCTCCTTCTCCTCCCCTTGCCTCGGTGAGGCCATCTGCCAGAAGATGCCATTTGCATTAATCAGGACCCTTTCAATGGCAGATGTCAGAAAACACCACTCATTGGTTTAAGCAGCAGCAGGAATTTTTCCCATATAACTTGTAGACTGTCAGGTGTGGGTGGATGGAGAAGCTCACGGTTGTCCAACTTACTTCCTCTCTCGCCAACTCTTTTCCTCTATGTTGGCTTCGTTCTCAAGTAATCTCTTGCCCATGAAGGATCAAAGAGCTTCCCATAGCTCCAAACTAAGATCCTATCAGTTTAGAAAGAAAGCACCTCCTTCTTTGGGAGCCCCCGTCATTGCCCCGGGCATTGGCTCAGGCTGGGCTACTTGCCCAGCAGAGTTGCTGGGGGAGGGACGCCACGCCAGGAGGTCAGAGCCACAGTGGGCCCTTCACCACCCAAGGCAGATGCATCTCTGAGAACCTTAGGACAAGGTTCTTCCTGTCTGGAGACTTCCTCCTGGGAAGAGAGACCCTGACAATTACAATTGCTGTCATCCCATATTTCTTGTCTCCTCATTTCTTTATCCCCTTCTTCCCTCTCTCCCTTCCTTCTTTTTTTTAAATAGATATTACCTATCGATCAAAGAGAGTTGATAGAGCAGGAGGTACTACCTGAGGAAGAGGAAGAGAAGGTATTTTTTGAGGAGAAAGTGTTAACTAAACATAGGTTGCCTGAGCTGGAGAATGTGACAAAGCTGGAAAGGCCATCTGGCCAGAGAGAGCCAGCTGAGGAGGAAGTGCCTCAGCCAAAGAAACTTCCAAGACAAGAGAAGAGACCAAAAGTCAAGGAAGAACTATAACTTCTTCCAAGTCAGAAGGGAAGGGGTCCATCTTCCAGGCCCTGGCATCATTTCCTGGATGGATCTAAAGCCAATAAAATTATATATCATTGTTGGGGAGTGAGTGGGGACTGGATAATAAACCCCCTGGATCTCTTTGGCCCTGTTTGATTCATCGCCTCCTTTTCTGGGTTGGGGCTGCCTTACTTAGAAGAGCTGTTTGGTCTGCAGTTCAGACAGGGCTGCAAGGAAAGGCATATGACAACGATTGAACACTTAGAAGGCATGCTGGGCACTCACCTACTTCTCAGGTAACTGAGAGGGCGGTTTCATTATTCCCATTTTACAGATGAGGAAACTGAGGTGCAGAGAAGTTAAGCAGCCAGTCAGGATCACTCAGTAGAAAGGTGTTGACATTTGATCCCAGGCAATCTCACTCCAGAAACTGTGCACCTAATCACAGTGTAACATGGTTAGTGCACCATGGGGTTAGGCTAAATTTCTCAAATAAGGTGGATTAATTTGCTTGAGCTGTATTTTGGCATAGAAGGAAAGAGACCCACCCCCTAGACCTCTGCATCTCAGTGAATGACCCACTCCCTCGAAATCTAGACTCATCCTCAATTCCCCTCTTTCCTCTTAATACCACATCCAATCGTGATGGCTCTGCCCATTTCTTCCCATCTCTACTGACCTCACCCACCTCTGCTCCAATGTTTCATTACTGGTCTCTCTGATGGCCCTTCCCCCCACCAAACTTCATATCTATACAGCAGCTGGGGTGACCATTTGCAAAGCCATAGCTGTGAGTGCTCACATCACTGTCTTGTTTTAACCCTCTAAACAATTCTCAGTGCTTTTAGGCTAAAAGCCAGTCTCCTTTCCGGGCTCCAGACACACTTTGTCTTTGAACAAGCTGAGCTTGCCCTCTCCTCATGTCTGTTTTCCCCGACTGAATGAACTCCCCCAGATCTTCATGTAGCTATCTCCTCCTCATCCTTCCCAGCTCAACTCAAATGTCACCACCTCCAAGAAGCCTTCCCTGAATACTGATGTTTGAGAGCAGCTTATTTTGTTGTGCGCTATGGTGTATTGCCTACTTCCCCTTAGCATACTGGCCCCCGGGAACAGACTGGTCTCTTTACTTCTCCACCATATTCCCATTGCCAACAACTCTGCTTGGCACACAGTAGATGCTCAATAAGTAAGTGTCAACAGATTGAATGAGAGAAGTTCTGTGTCAGGCAGCACCTTATCTGTGAGAGATACATGATTACACAGTCACCCCAGAAGGGGAGGTGCCGACTGTGCTGCCTCCAGACCCAAAATGGACTCTATGAATCTTCCATGGCTGCCGCAATAAATTACCAACAAGTGGCTTAAATCAACCCGAATTTGCTCTCTTAAAGTTCCGAAGTCTAGAAGTTCAAAATCGATTTCACTGAATGAAAGATGAAGTGTCATCAGGCTGGTTCCTTCTGGAAACCCTAGGGAAGAATCACTTCCTTTGCCTTCTCCAGCTTCTGGAGGCTGCTTACCTTCCTGGGCTGGTGGCCCCTTCCTCGAATCACTCCAGCCTCTGCTTTCCTCCTTAGATCTTCTACTTTCTCTGACTCCTCCCGCCTCCCTCCTATAAGGACCACTGTAATTGCCGTGGGCTCCCCGGGTAATCCGAGATCCCTCTCTCAAGATCCTTAATCACATCGACAGAGTCCCGTTTGCCGTCTGAGATACACTCACAGATTATGGAATTAGATGACATATTGGGGAGCCATTTTCCAGCTGAATCCTGATGATCATTTCAGCCAGGTGATAACAGGGCGTCTCTGGGGAGAAGGTTGGAGGTGTTGGTTCAGGGGCCTAGGTCTCCACAAACTTTCTGGGCCACTCCACTTTTCACCTGTCGTGGAGGGCAGAGGCCGCCCGGGCTTTCTCAGGTCTCGGGAGCCAGCTCCCCGCACCGCCCTGGCCTGTCCACGTCCAGACACAGTAGGGAACAGCCTGGGGCCCTGGAACTCACCGGTGCCAGATACCTCGACAGGGCCAGGTGTTAGTATTCAGGACACGGCGTGCAGCTCACCTGGCTTCGGCGGTAAGGCCAGGTGGCTACTGGTTGAAGGTGGGGAACCCCCCCCGGGTTGAGGGGGGGATTGCAAGGACTAAGTCACATGGGACAGAGCCCCTGACAGGCCAGGAGCTAGGGGGTGGGGGCTCCGCTGCCGGCCCCCCAGATGTCCTGGGGCCTCTGGAGGTGGTAGCTCCGTTTGGGGCAAGCAGCATAGGAGGCAGGGCAGGGGGTGGTCCTGTGCTGGGGAGGAGGGCTTTTCCCCTTCCCCTCTCCCAACACACACCACCTCTCATTCTTTCCCTATATGTTCCATATGATCAATTTATCAAAACTCTCCATACCTTAGCTTCGCACTCTCGGAAAAGACCTGAGACCACTTGTCCCCCTAAGGCTCCCTCATAGTTGGGCCTGGATTCTTTACCTCCAAGGAATGCAGTACATCCGAGGGGGTAAAGCTGAGGGGGGTTTGGGTTTTAGCCTGGGCTTACCACCACCCAGCTCTGTCATCAGGAGTGAGCTGCTCAACCTCTGGGAACTCCAACTGCCTTCCCTGGGCCTTGGGCTGCTGGTTTCACTGCCTGTGACGACTGTAAAAGCCCTTGGCACGGTGTCTGCAGTAGCCTCAAAATTCCTAAGTTCGAGGGTCTGACCCGCATTTGCACATTAAGAGAGAAGAGGGTTTCAAGGAGGAGGGAGCTGCCGAGAGATGGAGTAAGGTACATTCACAAACAAATAGTCATTGAACGCTTCCCTGGACGTCGAGGTAAGAGAAAGAGCAAACACAGTGATGGAATTTGGTCACCTGGAAATCTCTGGGGAGAAATGTCGGTGCAGCTGGTGGTCCGTGAAAGCATACTGGTGTGGGCTGAAGAGTAAGTGAAAGCTGAGAAAGTGGAGAGGGGGATAGGGGCATCTTTTGAGAAGTTTGGCTATGAAAGAAGTAGGGAATAGAATGGTAGCTGGGGAGGGGCTGTAGGGTCAAAGGAGAGCCTTAGAGATGAGGGGAATAACCCAGCAGCGAGGAGAAGCAGGAAGGAGGATGAAAGTGAGAGGAAGGGTCAGCAACAGATGAGGAAAGAGAGGCATTTTATTAGAAGGACGCTGCCTGCTGGTGACAGGAGGTGAAATGTGGAAGGGGTGTGCACTCGCTGGTAGACCAGGCGGATGAGGTCGCCGTGGCTTAGAGGCAAGTACAACACGGGCTCATTAAGCCAGTGGGGCTGGGGAGAGGGTAGGAGGTTTGAGGACAGAGTGGGGAAGTGTGGAAGGGGTGTGCACTCGCTGGTAGACCAGGCGGATGAGGTCGCCGTGGCTTAGAGGCAAGTACAACACGGGCTCATTAAGCCAGTGGGGCTGGGGAGAGGGTAGGAGGTTTGAGGACAGAGTGGGGAAGTGACCAGCTAACGAAATACAGCAGGGGGTTCTACTGTGCAGAGTGATGGTGATTCGTCAGACTCCGGCCCAGAGTTCATGTTTTCCCCGCTGAGACAACTCCAAAAGCCAAATTCCCTTAGTCCTTTAAAGACAGCCAGACTCAAGTTGAGGCATGGCCTCTTATTTCCCAACCTAAAATGATAAACCTCATCCAGGATGCAGAAAAAGAATATTAGGAGCTTTTATTTTTGTCTAAAACAATCGGGGGAGCGGGGGGAAGGAAACATGCCTGCAGAAAAAAAAAAATTGTCACAGGACACAAACATCCCATTTGGAAAAGAAGAATAAACAGTGAACAAACAAATGCAGAAATGATAACTTCTCTTTCCGTCCAAGAATTGCAAAAGTAAACAAAGATGAGATATTTCTCCCTTATCTTTCTGGCGAAGGAGAAAAAAAGGCTAACAAAGCTCAGGGTTGGTGGGAGCTGTGGATGAGATTGTAAACTCATCTAAAAAAAATATCTCTGGGCTGCTGTTTGGGAAGAAGTATCCAATTCTTAAAGCTGTGCTACCTCTTTGACCCAGGAATTTCGTTCCCAGGAATTTATCCTGAGGAGACGGTAAACTTGTTTGCTGACGGCTGCACCGCCTCTGAGTGAGACAGGGAGAGAAAGGTCCCCCTAAATGAAGGTTTCAGGTATATATATACCCAGAAGAGCTAAGAGTAGTGACATTCGTTCACCAATGTTCATAGCAGCATTATTCATAATCGCAAAAATGGAAAAATCCAAGTGCTCATCCACAGATGAGTGGATTAACAAAATGTCATATATAAATATGATGGAATATTATGCAGCCGTAAGCCGAAATGACATCCTGAAGCACATGAAAGATGGATGAGCCTTGAGGACATAATGCTGAGTGAAACAAGCTAGACACAAAAGGAAAGATACTGTATGATCCACTTTTATGATCGTGGTAAAGGTAAAATCAGAGGCTTATAATACAGAATATAGGGGAAGCTAGAGATGGGTGAACGGTTTCTAATGAGGTTGAACTCCAATGTAAGGGAATAGAGAGACGTGAAGGAAGTCAACTAATGGGTCTATAAGTAATATTACCATATTGGAGGTGGACAAGATTGAAAGGGGTTGTGTAAACCTACGTGCCCCACTGAAGAACACTGCAAATATAAATAAGTTCTTGCATAAACTACTGCAAAGGTGTGACTCTTGTACAAAGAGTGGGTAAGTTTGGCTTATAGGGAAAAGCTGCTATTGCACGCTATGGACTATATGTAACAGGAAAACATCAATAGTACTCACAGCAACACCAGGGGTAAACAACAGGGGGAGGAACAAGAGTTAAGGGAAGGTTTGGATTTTCTATTTGCTGAGAGTGTGTTTATTGGTAATCTTTCTCTCGGGAACAATGAGATTATCTAAAATTGAAAGTGTTGACGGACTGTTGACTTTGGATATTATACATGATGCCCAATGAATGGAGGTGGCTGAAGGCTGCACTGACTGCAAAGGAGATTGGTGAACAATGATGTATATATGTATGTATGATCGAATGCTGTGCTGCTACAAAAAGGAACGAAGTTGTGAGGCATGCAACGTTGTGAATGAACCTGCGGGGCATTTGGTGAGGCAAAATAAGCCAGAAACAAAAGAGCAAATATTGTGTGATCTCATTTAGAAGATACTTATAAGAAAACTGGGGCCTAGGTCTTATAGCAGTTGCCTTTAGTCTAGAGCAGTAATTGTTATTTCTGGATTTTGAGAGACTGTTTTATATATGTATAACCTGGTACTAAGACATAAGAATGAAGCCAATCAGTTTGGGATTAAGGTGATTCAGAATACAGAGGTAAGGATGACATTGTTTATATTTTAGAACCTCATCTACTCTTTGAGACCAAAGGAACAAAGATTTATTTTGTGCAGAACCTAAATTTTCTGTAGCACATAATCTAATGCAACCTGTATGGATAGATCATTTAAACAATCAAAACACAGGGAGCCCACAATAAGAATGAGGGCTTTTAATCCTGTATAGCTTAACGTAATGCCTGGATACATCCCAGAGTATATTAAGCAGATAATCAAAAAGTACTGTCAAAGTCCCTTGAGGGGTGAGAGAAAAAATGTGAAACTAATAAACTTTGCCACCAGGGAAATCCCTGATACTGTGTCAAACATTAGGGACACCCAAATCAATAGGCCAAGCCCTTCATCTTGAGGCTTGCTCTTGTGAGGCTTATGTATGTAGTGGAGAAGCTTAACCTACCTATAGATATGCCTGAGAGTTACTTCCAGAGGACCTCTTTTGTTGCTCAGATGTCTCCTCTCTCTCTCTCTCTATGCCCAACTCTGCAGGAAAACCATTGCCCTTCCCACTACGAGGGACATGACATCCAGGGGTGAAAGTCTCCCTGGCGGTGTGGGAGATGACTCCCAAGGATGAGCCTGGCCCTGGCACCGTGGGATCAACAATGCCCTCCTGACCAAAAGGGGGAAAAGAAGTGTAACAAATAAGGAATCAGTGTCTGAGAGAGTTCAGAGTCAAGAGGCTACTCTGGAAGTCACCCTTATGCAAACTTCAGCTGGACATTGCCACCTATCATAGCTTGCTAACCCCCAACCAAAACCATTCCTGCCAATCCCAAAGAACACCTAAGGCATTACATAAGGTTCTACAGTTTCCATGCAGTAGGGTTAACACCCAGAAACCTACAACCTCCAGATGGGTCCCTGGACCAGATAAACCCTGAAATGCTCAGGGGCCAGTCTCTTCAGAACATCAACTGGTTCCATCCCCCTATCCCATATTATCAAAAGCCCCTTCTGACATGAAAAAATTAGAATGGGCATCGCCCAAATATCCCTAAAGAATGGGAGAAAGGTCAAAGGTGATGGTGGAGTTATACAGAGAAGGAAAGGTTTGACAAATGAGTATGATTGCTGAACCATTATATTGATATTTATTTTAATCTCCAGTATCTTAGAGCAGCTAGAAGTAAGAACCTAAAATTGTGGGATTGTAACCCATACCAAACTGTGAAATCTGTTCTACAACTAATTGTTGTGATATGCATTGAAGTGTATTGCTTTTTTGTGTATATGTTATTTTTCACACAATAAAATTGATTGTGATAAATGCACAGCTATATGATGATATGGTGAGCCACTGATTGTACACCCTGGATGATTACATGGTATTTGAATATTAATATATATCAGTAAAAAATGAAAAACTACAAGGTCCAAAGTCAGTTTTTTTCAGTCCAAGTTCACGTACCTTCCCAATGTGATCGACGTCTGTTTTTCCACTGAGGTTTTGCATTGCCAACCACTGGGCACTGGGTCATGAGACATGGCTCTGTCACCTCTCACCCCCATGCAGCAACAGAGATGCAGTTGTCACGTCCACCACCGACGAAACCATTCCTACAGGGCTTTACCTGCGTCCTCTCCTTTAACCACCATGACAGCTCTATGAGATGAGTATAGTTGGGATTTTCATTTTCTAGATGAGGAAAATGGCCCCAGGAAGGCTAAGTCATGAGCTCACTGGCAGATCCAGGATCCAGGCGGTCTGACCCCAAAGCCAGTGTATTGATTCATGAAGTTATTCTACCTTGTAAGGGCCTCCCTCATGGGACCTCAGATTCCTCGATTCAGAGGGTGGGTTAGGTCCAGTGATGTCAGAGTTGACTTCCAGCTCTGACCTGCTATTCTAACTACTTTCCCATGCACTCCTGGACCCTAGGGGAGACGGGTGATCCAGTAAGGAGGGGGTGGATTTCCAATGGGTACACACTCTAGAATAGGGAAATGCAGTGACCACGGGGGCATGCCTCCGTGGGGACGATGGCCATCCTAGCACACCTGGCTGCACACACTGGCATCTGCCTGGTTCCTTGGGTCCACCTTGCCCTGTTCGGTGACCGAGAAAAAGCCAAGCCCTTGGCACTGCTTTACCAGTTAATTCCTAACTAAGGAATCTCTTGCTCCCCAAAGGTGCAAAACAGAAGCCTTGTATTTCCAGACACAGGGGTGACCCCCCAATGTCAATCATTTGGCACCTCATTAGTAAACAGAACATCCACCTCACAGCTTTGAAAAGGAGAACACTACGTCACAAGAAAAAATAGTCCGCCCCCAAGAAAACAATCTCAAGAGGAAGAAACAGAGAATAATTGGAGGAGAGATTTCTAACAGGGGCAAATATTTATATATATAGGAGGCAGGTACCTGGGAACAGACTAAATCTACCTTTCTGGCTTCAGGTAAGGCTGTCTCAGCTCTCTCCTCGTAGCCCTTTATCTGGTTTTCTATTGGGTCCTATTCTATTTGGGGGAGGGGAGAGGAAGTTAAGGGCTTGGACACTGGGGTTACACACCTGGGTCTGTGCCCTTACTCAATCTCCCTCTCTCTGAGGCTTTCTGAATAACGACTGCCAGCTTTTCACTCATTCAATGAATGCTTGTTAAATGCCTACTATGGACCATGCACTGGGGATACAGCAATGAACATGCTGGGCCCTGCTTTGTGTATATTTTCTTAATTAATCCCCATAGCAACCATAGGGAGCCAGGTATCACCCATCAAGTGTTTTTGAAACTATGGTTCACAACGGTGAATGGGCCATGCAGTAATCAGTGGGTTGTACAGGAATTTTCTTATAATTTAAAAGAAGAGAATCCATCAGCAAGCAACGTACATCATAAGGATAAGTACCATTCCATGAAACTATTCTTTGACTTGCGTGCGTGTATTTGCCTTTAGCCATGTATGTAATGCACTGGGTCATGAAGTGACGTGTTTTTCTCACTGTAGGTCAGGGTCAAAAAAAGTTTGAGGAACGCTGTTCTAGAGCACCAGTTCTTAGAGCTCAGGGATTTGCTCCTAGTGGGTGCTCCCTGGGTGGAAGCAGGGACCCCATTTTTCAGATGAGGGCACCGAGTCTTAAGGAATTAATTTCCATGTCCAAGGTCACACTGCTAGTGAGGAGTAAAATAAAGATTTGAATCCTGGTTGTAGGCTTCAGGTCCCACACACTTGACATCCATGCTACTCTATTTTGCAGCTTCAAAATCTAGGGTAAGAGTAGCATTTGCCTAGGGTTACCTCACCAATTGGGTGATACAAGTGCCTGCTCCAAAAGCATTAAAATGCTTTGCAAAGGCTAATTACCTCTCCAGCTGCTTATCTCAAGTTACTTCGTTGCAATATAAGGGTTGCATAAAGGCAGGAATCTTACCTGTCTTGTACACCGCTCTCCTTGGTGAATAGCTCATGTTTGGTATATAATAGCTCCTCAATAAATATGTGTTGAATGAATAAATGGATCTGGGCAAGTTTAAAGTTTTCCAGCAGGAAGGCAGGAGTTGGTTGTTAAAGTCCAAAGCTTCTCCCAGTAAAGGCAGTGAATTCAGAACACTACTCCTGCTTGCCGTTTCCTGCTTCAAAGAAGAGACTCAGTTGCTCCTCATGCACCAGGATTTGGGAAGTCAGGGCTGGGGTGTGGGGAGAGGGAGGATGGGTCCATGGTGGCGAAAACCCCACCAGAGCCAGGGCCGTGGCTTGCACATCTTTTTGTAGTCTACAGTAGTGGCGCACCCTGGGCTTGTGCAGGGCACAGCCGAAGCTCCTCCCAACTGCGGGGAGGGGAGTCAGATCACATATTTGTCACATCCATCCTTTTTCAGGACCTCCTGCATCAGAGACTGGGAGGCAACTCCAAGGTGGCTAACTGTCCCTGACTTTGGGCAACAATTCCTAAGACCAGAAGTAGCTGTGAAGAGGAGAGAGGATGGGGAGGCGTTTCTCTCTACTGCTGCTGCTGGTGGTGACCTCTGGGTTCATCACAGCTGCAGCCACTGACATCCCGGAAGCCAGTAAGTGGCATGCACGCTCACGTATGTGTGTATCTGTGTGTGCATGTCCATGTGTGTGCAGGGAGCAATGCCCTTAGCAAAAGAGTTGGTCTCCACCCTTCTATTACATTTAGGATTTGTGCAGTCTTTATTCTAAATCAGTTCCTTAGATGTTAACGTACACTGGACTCACCTGGGAATTTTGCTAAAATGCAGATTCTTGTTCGGTAGGTCTGGAATGGGGTCTGAGAGGCTGCATTTCTAACAAGCTCCCAGATGATGCTCATGGACCACACTTTGATAAGCAGGGGCTGGACCATATTCTCTGGCCTCCAGCAGCTTCCTAGAACATACTCAAGCACACAGGGAGGTTTGAACCCATCCAGGTGGCTCCAAATACCTCCCCTTTCACCCATCAGAGGTTATTCCTTTGGGCTGAGCACTTCCCTCCTGCTGCTTCCATGTTTTCCCTGGAGTACTTTGGGGGCAGTAAATGCCATTTTGGTGTCATGGTAGAAAGCACACACCCTCTGGCCTGCCACCTGGGCTTCTCTCCTGGCTCAGCTGCTCATCAGCTGGGCATTTGGCTTAAACCTTCAGAATTTCAGTTGCTCATCTTTTAAAATCAGGATAATAAAAAAAAATTGATCCCTAGGGCCATTGCAGAGGACTTGATGAAATAATGAATGAAAAGCATAGATCTTAGTTCCTGGACATCTCATAACTGCTTAATAAACGGCAGGTCAGTATTTTCATTTCTGCTATTATGGCTAAGGAGGAGCAGTCCAAGTGTGTGTTTAGTTGGTCTTCAGAGGGGAGGGGACACTGAGCAGGGTCTCAATGAAGGTTCTTTGGTAGGGAAGGAGAACTGAGCAGAAGGCATAATGTGCAAAAATAGGAAGGGGCAGCAGGCTCACCACAAGTTCCCACCACAGTGTCAGGAGCCCTTTGCATGATTCCTCTGGATGCTGGAATGTGGATATTTTAAAAGAAGATGCAGCTGGAAGGCAATGCTTAACAGTGAAGCTGGAATGGTGGAAGTTTAGGCTCTATCATGGGGGGGGGGTTGTAATTTTTTGTTTGCTTTGGAGGGTGGTCAGCTAGAGACCGTCTTCAAGCAGGTGGGTCCCCTGAGAATCTAGGGGAACCCATCCGGGTGGCTCCCAAATACCTCCCCTTTCACCCTTCAGAAGTTATCTCTTTGGGCTGAGCACTTCCCTCCCGCTGCTTCCAGGTTTTCACTCGAGTACTTTGGGGGCGCAATAAATGTCGTCTTGGTGTTGCGATTGAAAGCCAGACATTGGTTGGTGCCTCCACTCTGAGGCTGGGTGGGCTTTCCTGTCCGCAGGAAGCTGTTCGGACTGTCACATCAACGCCACCTGCTCTGAGAACGGGGCCGCCACGACGTGCTCCTGCCAGGAGGGCTTCACCGGCGACGGCCTCACCTGCCTGGACCTGGACGAGTGCGCCACGCCGGGGGCCACCAACTGCTCGGTCGACAGCAGCTGCGTGAACACGCCGGGCTCCTACACGTGCCTCTGTCACGACGGCTTCCGCCCGACGCCCGGGCTCGGCTGCACCGACGTGGACGAGTGCGCCGAGCCGGAGCTCAGCCGCTGCCACGCGCTGGCCGTCTGCGTCAACACCCCGGGCAACTACTCGTGCGTGTGCCCCGCGGGCTACTGGGGGGACGGGCGGCACTGTGAGTGCTCCCCGGGCTCCTGCGGCCCCGGGCTGGACTGCGTGCCCGACGGCGACACGCACGTGTGCGCCGACCCGTGCCAGGCGCACCGCACCCTGGACGAGTACTGGCGCAGCGTCGCCTACGGGCCGGGCTACTCCTGCGACTCGAACCTGCGCGGCTGGCACCGCTTCGTGGGCCGGGGCGGCGTGCGCCTGCCGGAGACCTGCGTGCCTGTCCTGCGCTGCAACACGGCGGCGCCCCTGTGGCTCAACGGCACGCACCCGTCCAGCGAGGACGGCATCGTCGGCCGCACGGCCTGCGCGCACTGGGGCGGCCACTGCTGCCGGTGGGACGCGCCTGTCCAGGTGAAGGCCTGCCCGGGCGGCTACTACGTCTACAGCCTCGCGCCGCCCCCCGAGTGCCACCTGGCCTACTGCACAGGTGAGCCGGCCTGCTCCCCACCTCCCCACCCCGCCGCGGGGGACAGGGGCGCGTGGTCCTCAGCCTGTCGGTCTGTCGCTGTGACTCCCCGCAGACCCCAGCTCCGTGGAGGGGACGTGTGAGCAGTGTGGCGTGGATGAGGCCTGCAGGTCGGATGGTGGCAGGTGGTACTGCCAGTGCAAGGAGGACTTCAGCCTCACCGGTGAGGCCCCCTGGGGGGTGGGCGTCGGGGAACAAGGTGGTGAGGAAAGGATCAGGGCCTGGGGGAGAGACACGTTCCTGTGGGGGTGGCGGGTCGGGGTTGGGGGGGGGCTGTGAGTGTGACCCAGGGACACAGATTATCCAATAGCTTTGAAAAAGGAATTCCCATCAGTACCCATTCAAACCAGCAGGAAGCTCTCTGGGGCTTCCTAAGTCTCTTCTTAGTTGACCCTCAAACTGCCAGAGTTTTGGGGACCCCCTCACCCCCAGCCTTCCTTCTGAGGCCCCCACAATGCAGCAGATTCAGTCACGGCTCGCCAAAGGCCACTGAGCCATATTCCTGGGCACCAGAAAACGCAGTGAGCTGGCACTCTGCCGGCTCCAGGGCTGGGCCCTCCACTGACCTGCTAGGGTCACTGGGCACAGCCCTGGCCCTCTCAGAGCCTCGGTTTCCCCATCTGTAAAATGATTGACACAGGCTAGTATTTCTCAAATTCCAGTCCTGATTTTAGTCACACCCTAGGGCCAATGTTGCAAGTTTTGCTTTATCCAACTACTACCTTCATACACTGTGAGTTTTATTATTTCTTTACCCGTCTTTCTTCAAATTGATTGAATCCCTCCTTCTTTTAAGTAAATTTGGGATGTTTATAGTCCCTATTGTATCTGTCTGTGGCAAGTAACACTTCCCTTGGATAGATGGTAACTGTTAAATCGAAGATAGGGAAAAGAAAATGCAGCTGTGTAATACTTCAATTGGGAAAAATCAGTTTAGGAAAGCCATTCTAGCTGAATGCTGTTACCTGCCCCCAAACTCTGAGTCTGAGACCTGCTCTCTGTTACAAGGAAAATTAGTAAGAATAGGGTATTAAAAGACAGCAGTGACAAAACGGGACTCTCGTGGTGATGTAGAAAAGCTGGAAAGAAATAGCAATTGACTTTTTTTTTTTCCGCTGGGAGTCAGTGTAATGACAGGCTGGGGCAGTGAATGACCCCAAATCATCCTGCATTTTATATATAACCCACACATAGGGAAAGGGGGGCTGGCCAGTTGCCCCCAGATTCCATCCAGAGGAAGCACTGAAGCCAATCCTGGGTCTCACACCAGTGTGATCAACTGAGGTGCCTTTGAGTACCCCAGCGGGTGGCCAGCCAGGCCAGCTAGGACCTGCCCTTGGGGATGTTCTATACCCCTGAGCCTCAGGCACGGGCCCCCTCCCCCGCCCCTACCCCATCCTCCTTGACTGTTCCAGATGTCTCCCTCCTGGAACCCAGGCTGGAGTGTGGGGCCAGTGTCATCAAGGCGTCCCTGAGCAGGTGCCAGCTGAACAGCCTGGGCTTTGAGAAGGTGTTCATGTACCTGCAGGACAGCCAGTGCTCAGGCTTCAACGAGAGGAGCAATCGGAACTGGGTGTCTGTGGTGACCCCAGCCCGGGCTGGCCCGTGTGGGACTGTGATGACGGTGAGTCCTGGAACATGCCTGGTTCAAGCCCCGGCTCCACCACTTACAAGTTAGATGTGCTTGGGTGAGTCATTCAGCCTGGCTGTGCCTCGGTTTCTTCAACTGTAAAATGGGGTAATGATAGTACATGCTCCTTAAGCCACGTGGACTAATTAGGACAGTGTCTGGCACCTTGTAAGTGCTCGAGAAGTGTCAGCTGCCAGTAAGGCGCTCCGTGGATGATAGCGCCTCCTTCTGCAGATGGGGGGAAGTGGGGCTCAGAGAGGGCAGTGAATTATCCAAGCCAGTAAATGTCAGAGCTGGGTCCAGAAGCAGATCTGTTTCTCTCCAGTCGTCATGGAAGTGCCTGAGAAGCAGGGGTTGCATCACTGGCGTTCAGAGAACCAGGACTTTGCCTGCAGAGCCCTCCTTGAGGGAACCAGAGAAAACATTTGTGCAAGTGGAGCACTGCTTTCTCCTGCCTCCCTTACTCCCAGAAAGAATAAAGTCTCATTTGCTCAGCAGGGTGCCTGAAATTCCACCATTAGTGGAGAACTCTGCACAGGGCTCTTAGTCTCTTTAGTTGTCCGGAGAGGAAGCATGGAGTAGCAGGAGGAGCATTTAAAGTGCAAAGCCTGGCGCAGGGCGCTGGCTCGTCATTGGTCACTGCTCTTGCAACCTTCTGTCATGGAGACTGGGAGGGCACTTGGGGGTGGCCTCTGGCTTTGCTGTCCTACTCAGCTTCTACTGCCCCTTTCTCCCACCCCCCTGACACAGAGGAATGAAACCCATGCCACGTATAGCAACACCCTCTACTTGGCAAAGGAGATCATCATCCGTGACGTCAACATCAAGATCAACTTCGCGTGCTCCTACCCCCTGGACATGAAAGTCAGCTTGAAGACCTCCCTGCAGCCAGTGGTCAGGTATGGCCAGAGAGGGTCACCAATGCCCCTGGCAGGCTCTATCCCCCAGCACCTTACCCAGGAGGCCCTGAGTGTCCCTGTCCACTGCCACCCATAAGGAAGCCCAGTGGAGGAGCCCAGCTAGGAAATCCACAGCCCTGGTTCTACTCCCGGCTCTGTCACTTGCTAACCCAGATGGCTTTGGGAAGTCAACCTTGCTGGGTGTCAGTCTTCTCATCTCTGAAATGGGCTTAGAAATACCTGCTCTGCCTCTCTTAGAAGCACAGCAGTGCCCTGCAGATGTGAATCAAAAATTAGTGTCTCTGGCTTACTGGGGGGAGTGAGGGGGTTTGACCTGGAAGGAAGAAGGAAAGGCTCAGTCCGCTCTATATGGGCCTTCGGGTAAATTATGGCCAACAGTTGGACCCGTTTCTTTCTCCGTAAATTGAAGGAGTTAGATTAGAAGAGGTGTTTTTCAGATTATTTTCCTTGAAGTCTGAGGGTCTTCAGGGAAGTGGCGTGGGAGTCCCTGCAGGAGTGAACTGAAGTAGTTCCACTGATATTGCATGCCACGTAAGATTTTATTATATTAAAAATGATTCTGCTGGGTGGGCCACGGTGGCTCAGCAGGCAGCGTTCTCGCCTGCCATGCCGGAAACCCAGGTTCGATTCCTGGTGCTTGCCCATGTTAGAAAAAAAAAAAGATCCTGTTGCCAAATAAAATTGAAAATCTCTGAAGGAGCTGGACCGCAGGGCAATGACGTTGATGCTGGAAAAAACAATAGTCTTAGTAATGATGAGCATTTATTGAGAGTTTACTCTCTGCCAGGCATTGTGCTTAACACTTTACATGGAATATCTCATTAAAACCTCACAGCAGCCCTAGCAGGTATAGCTACTACAATTGTTATTATTCCCATTATACAGGTGTGGAAATTGAGGCTCAGAGAAGTGAGTAATGTGCCCAAGGTTGCAGAGTGTAGTAAGTGGTGGAGCTGAGATTCGAACCCAGGCTTTTGGGCCCCCATTCCTCCATGATCTTCAGTTGAAAGCTTGGCCTTGGTTACAAGTTCTCCAGGTCAACCAAAGTTGAGGAGGAGTGCTGGGAGCTGAGGCAAATGCATGGCTGGGTGGGAGAAGAAGGTTGCTGATTGGAGGGCTTTGGTTGGGGCACCCACCAGTGAAGCAACATCTTTGAACCACGTGGTTATGTCCTAGGCCTGGTTTGGGTTGGAAATCTTGGTCCCACTCTCCGCTCCCTCCAATCCTGAGCCCAAACTGAGAACCTGGTTCTCCCGTCGGTTCACCTCGGACATCCACATTATCGAGTACTTTTCACAAATCTTATTTCCTGGGCATGGTTCTTACATGCCCTTTGTGGGATCATTTGGTGAAGTCTACACCAGTTTATAGTAACCCATTTAAAACACCCCAAGCTTCTGATGTAGGTGTTGGTACCTCATGGTGGAACCAGGACTTAAGCTTGTGGGACTCACAGCCCATGCTTTTGTGTGTGTGTGTGTGTGTGTGTGTGTGTGTGCGCGCGCGCGCAAGGTCTAAGAATGGAAGGGGAGCATTCTATCACTGAACCACCTGTGCACCCAGCCCTGTGCACTTTGGTGGGCGCTGAACCACCTGTGCACTTTGGTCTAGGTTGAGACCAGAGTTGGGAATCTGGTTCCCTTGAGGATTGGTTCCAAGTCCTGAAGGCATCAATGGAACCAAGCGGGCATGGTTTAGGTCCTTGGCTACTCAAAGTGTGGTCTCTGGACCAGCGGCACCGGCATCTCCTGAGAGCTTGTTAGAAATGCAGAATCCTGGGCCCCCACCCCAGACCTGCCCAGTCAGAACCCACATTTCAATAAAGATCCCCAGGGGAGCTCTCCGTGCAGTTTGCAAAGCCCTGGTGGGTGCGTTCCAGTCCTCCCTCTGGATTTAAAAAGCAAATAATGGCAAGGAACTGCTCAGGAAGGCGGGCCCCGAAGGGTTGGCCCATCCGCTGATGTTCAGCGCCCCTCACCAGCCCCTCTGTCCCCCCTGCAGTGCCCTGAACATCAGCGTGGGCGGGACAGGTGTCTTCACCGTGCACGTGGCCCTCTTCCAGACTCCCGCCTACACGCAGCCCTACCAGGGCTCGGCCGTGACGCTGTCCACCGAGGCCTTTCTCTACGTGGGCGCCGTGCTGGACGGCGGCGACCTGTCCCGCTTCGTCCTGCTGATGACCAACTGCTACGCCACGCCCAGCGGCAACGCCACAGACCCCGTGAAGTACTTCATCATCCGGGACCGGTAAGGCTGAGGTGCTTACCTGGGCGCTCGGGGATGGACTCGGGGGGGGGGGGGGCGGTCTCTGGACTTGGATGGCGGAAAATGTACGTCTTCCTGTTCGTTAGCCTTGAACCGAAATTTCGCATTTGCATCCATTACGAGTATAGACAACAAGCGGCAGAATTGTTAGCAAGACACGAGATAGCATTCATTCCTTCTGAATTGCTACAGTTATTAGAATTTCCACCCATCCTTAGTATTTCATGCATTCATAAAGAAGCACCTGTATCAAATGTTTATTTTGAGAACTGTTTCGAGTGAATTCATTTCCTTTGTAATTATTGTGCATTTTATTTTATGCATTTAAGAACATTATCTTGAGGTGGGATATAGGCTTCCTGAGATTCCCGGACTCGGGGTGGGGGGACGTGTCTGAGAAAATTGGAACAGCGAGGCCATGGGTTTCAAGGTATTAGGTAACTGCTAGTTCCCTTTTTCACAAACTGAGCAGATAATTTTGGAAGCTTCCTGTGTTCAGGCTCTGCGGGTACTGCATTGAAAACAGTTGAGACAAGCATCTGTCCTCAGACAGTTTATATTCTATGGAGGGAGACAGACCATTAAACAAAACTAAAATGCATTATTGATACAAAGATTCTATAGAAAAACTAAGCAGGGGAAGGAGAGGAACATTTGCAATTTTATTAGCAAGGTCAGGGAAAGCATCACCCAGAGATGGTGACCTAGTTCTTTCTCAGTTCTCTTTGAATCTGCCTGGATACATCAAAGGGAAAGTCTCACTTGGATGTAACTTGACCTGTCTATTGTTTCCTAATCTGCCTTCCTAATGAAAAGAAAGAAGTCTGCCTAATTGCCTTTTTTCAGTCAACACTGTCGAGCTAAAATTTAAAAGCCCTGTTTTGTTTACATTGTGTTTATCTCTAAAGTCATGCTTTATTAATGACAAATGAGACTGTTTGCCATTTGTGGTCATGAGCTAAAGATTCTTCTAAAAGTAAATGCACCGGAGACCTGGGTTCGATTCCCAGTGCCTGCCCATGCAGAATAAAAAAAAAAGTAAATGCAGAATTCTAAGTGACTTTCAAGACAAATGGTAAGCAAATCATAACAGGTGTTGGATGAATAAAAAAACATTCATGAAGGGGCTATCTAGATGAGGCAATAAAGAACTGAAATTTGGGAAACAAATGGCGTGACCTTTATTGTGGCATCACAGAGATCGGGGTTCAGATTGGCTTTGCCAATTCTTTGTTCTGAGATTCAAGTTTCCTCATCTCTTTGGGTATTAATTTTCTCATATGTGAAATAAGGGTAAATGCTACCTACTGGGCAGGGACTTTTTCTTCTTTTTTTTTTTTTGCTGGGGGGGTTCTTTTTAAAAAAAAAATTGACAAAACATAACAACATACAAACACAAACATTCTTAGCATATGAACATTCAGGGACTTTCTTAACCTTTTTTTCTGAGTATGAAAGCGCTGCGTGTACATTATGGGAAATCTGGCAAGTGTTGAAAGTAGAAATAAGCAGGAAGAAATCCTGGGTGTGCCAGTGTGTTTCTACCCGGGTGTGTGAGACATGGGTTGAGAACTGCTGGTCTAGGAGAGGTGCCCGGACATCACAGGACAGCAGATGGGGGTGAGTGACTGGAGGGGCCACTGGACACCCTGTTGGGTTGAGGCTGTGGGACAACCAAGGGCCATGCAAAGGTGGCCACTCGGACTTTCAGGAGGGGTGGTCCGCATAACCTCAGGGCCTTGATTTTGCCAAGTGGAATACACAGTTTTGGGGCCAGATCTGAATTGTGGGGGGCACAGAGTCAACCCCAGAAGTCCTCATGTCAGTTCCTCCTCAATGCAGTCAGCAATCAGCCT
>PVIY010018814.1:0-45930 GCA_004026745.1 Myrmecophaga tridactyla | reverse complement strand
TGGAAGTGAGGAACAAAAAAGGTATGAAAGGTACAAAGCTAAATAGCAAAATGACAGAAGAAAGACCTATGTTATCAGTAGTAACTTTAAATTAAATGGTTTAAACTCTCCAGTCAAAAGGCATAGATAAGGGATAAAAAGCAAGATGCTGTCTGCAGGAGACTCACCTTAAAGGTACAAGAAGGTTGACAGTGGAAGGATGGAAAAAAATAAATACCGTGCAAGTAGTAACCAAAAGAGAGCTGGGGTACCTGTATTAATATCAAATAAAATAGACTTTAAGTAAAAAGTAGTTACAAGGGACAAAGATGGTCATTACATTCTGATAAAGGGGGAAATTCAACAGGAAGATTAGCAATTGTAAACATTTATCCATCTAACAGGGCCCCAAAATATATGAAACAAATGCTCACAGATTTAAAGGGAGAAACTGATGGTTCTCTATTACTAGTAGGAGACTTTAACTTACCAATTTCTATAATGAATAGAACATCTAGTCAGAAAGTCCATCAAGAAGTACAGGACTTGCATGATACACTAAACCAAATAGACCCAACAGACCAACAGAACATGGTACCCAATGAAAACAGAATTCATATTCTTCTTGAGTGTACATGAATCATTCTGTAGGATAGACCATATGTTGGATCACAAAATAAGTCTCAATAAATTCAAAGTGATTGAAATCATACAATGTATATTCTCTGGCCACAATAAAATGAAACTAAAAATCCATGTCGGTGGAAGAAAAAGAAAATTCACAAATATGTGGAAATTGAACAACGTATTCTTTTTTGTTTTTTGTTTTGTTTGTTTTAATGTACAGACAGCGTATAGTGCCAATTTTATTTGCAAATATTAAAGCACACCAACTCAAATTCGTAAGTTAAACTTTTGTCACAGCTTTGGCTAGATCTTGAACTATTGTAGAATTCACAGTACTGACCTTAGCATGTTTAGATGTGGCTTAGTTGTTCTTGATAGTCATGAGCTTTGTGAGCTCATTCACCGTGCAGCCAGGTGCTGCATAAGGGAGAAGCGATTCTTCAGTGTATGACAAGTAATGCTGTAGAGTTGGTGTCCACCCACCATTATCAAGAATTTCAGTGCTAAGCAGAAAGCTCCTGCTGCAATCTAAGAAGGAGGAAAGTGCACCATATCATAGTCCAACATAGTCAGTTCCATCAGGTATTTGGCCAAAGTATGTTGTTCACTGTCAACCTCTCCAATATCGGATGTTCTCCGAAGGAGATGCAGGGGCAGGGGGCCACCCAGACAAAGTTTAATGCTCTTAGAATTTTCATTTCCATTGATCTGATCTGGTGCTTATGGTCAGTTACAAAGGCAAAGTTGCTAATTTCTGGAGGATACATTTCTTCATATTTGCTTGTAATAAACATGACAGCAACACCAACAAGCTGCAACATCCTCTTGGGCACACAATTCTTCTGCATGAACTGATCAATGATGGCAACAGTCATATACATGCAGCAACCAGAATTTCGTTTGCACCTATACTAGCCAGTCAATTAGGATGGCTCTCATGTTTTCAGTGACTTCCTGACTCAGTAGGTATTTTGGTCTGACTGCTTGCTCTTCCTCAAGTTGTCTCAGATAAGAATTGATATCTTTCACATATTTACTACAAAGGTTTGCATCAGCTCCATCTTCTGCATCCACATCACTTACTGCAAAAATTACATCAGAGAAAGCCTGACACAGATATTCTCCTGCAGGGGCATGTTCAAATATTTCCATCGGGCTTGAAGAGGGAGTAGCCAAAATAGACTCAGGCAAAAATTCTTCAGTTCTGGTTCTGGTTCTGTTTCTAGTTCTAGCTTTTGCTCCGGCATAGTCAAAGCTGCTTTTTCCAAAGGTTTGGGTAGTTTTTTAGCAATAGCTTTTCCAACAGCTGAAGTTTTTGCTTCCTTTTTCAGAAGCATTTTGGCCTGTGACTGTTCACCGACTTTTGTTACCAAAATCTCCAAGAGCTGTTTTTGGCTTCAGCGCAGTCTTGGAGGCTGCAGCAGTGGACAAAGGCACTCACTTTGCACCTGCCATATTGACTTTCACATTTCAGCATTAATTTGCATGATCCTGGTGACTTGGAGTGCCATGGCTTCCTCTTCACCAGGCAGCAGTTCAAAGGGGAGAAGCAGAACCCAGGAGCCCCTGACAAACAGGGGACCAAAATCACCACAGAGCAACAGCAGTTCCCACAGCATGCCAGGAGGAGCCGGGTGTACAACATACTCTTAAGCAACCAACGAGTTAAAGAGGAAATCAGAAGAAAAATTAGGAAATATCTTGAGTTGAATGAAAATGAAAATACAACACACCAAAACTTATGGGATGCAGCATAGGCAGTGTGTAGAGGGAAATTTATAGCTCTAAATGCTTTCAATAAAAAAGAAGAAAAACTTTAAATCAGAGACGTAACCTCCAAATAGGAGGAACTAGAAAAAGAAGAGCAAACTAAACCCAAAGCATGCAGACGGAAGGAAATCACAAAACTTATAGATAAATTAAATAGAAAAGAAATAAAAAAAAATAGAATCAACAAAATCAAAAGTTAGTTCTTTTAAAAGATCAACAAAATTGACAAACCTTTGGCTAGACTGATAAAAAAGAGAGAGGATAAAAATAAAATCAGAAATAAAAAGGGAGACAGTACTACTGACTCAGCTGAAATAAAAAGGACTGTAAGTGGATACTATGAACAACTGTATGCCAATAAATTAGATAACCTAGGTGAAATGGACAAATTCTTAGAAACACACAAACTACATTGATTCAAGAAGAAATAGAAGATCATAACAGACCAACTACTAGAAAAGAGATTAAATAAATAATCAAATACATCCCAACAAAGAAAAACCCATGACCAGATAGCTTCCAGGGGAATTCTACCAAACATTCCAAGAAGTCTTAATCCCAATTCTGCTCAAACTCTTAAAAAAACTGAATGAAGGGAACATTCCCTAACTCATTCTATGAGGTCAACATCACCCTCATACCAAAGCTGAATAAAGATACTACAATAATAGAAAACTACAGACCAACGTCTCTTATGAATATAGATGCAAAAATCCAGAACAAAATGCTAGCAAACTGAATCCAACAGCATATTAAAATAAGTATACACCATGATCAAGTGGGATTTATGCCTGGTATGCAAGGACTGTTCAGCATAAGAACATCTATTAATGTAATACAACACATTTACAGAATGAAGGAGAAAAACACATTTTCATCTCAATCAACACAGAAAAGGCAAAATACTGCACCTGTTCTTGATAAAAAGCATTTTGAACACTAGAAACAGAAGGAAACTTCCTCCTCATCGTAAAGGGCATATATGAAAACCCACAGCTAATATCCTAATTAATGGTGAAAGACTGAAAACTTTCCCTCTAAGATCAGGAACAAGACAAGTATGCCCACTGTAATCAGTGTTATTCAGCACTGTACTGGAAGTCCTTGCCAGAGCAATTAGGCCAGAAAAAACATGAAAGTCATTGTGCTGGTTTGAAAGGATGTATGCCTCCTAGAAAAGCCATGTTTTAATCAAAATCTCATTTCATAAAAGTAGAATAATCCCTGTTCAATACTGTATGTTTGAAACTGTGATTGGATCGTCTCCCTGAATGATGTGATTTCGTCAAGAGTGGTTGTTTAACTGGATTAGGGGATGACATGTCTCCACCCATTTGGGTGGGTCTTGATTGGTTTACTGGAGTCCTATAAAAGAGGAAGCATTTTGGAGAAAGACATTCAGAGAGAGCAGCACCACAAAGCAGAGAGTCCACAAGCCAGTGACCTTTGGAGATGAAGAAGGAAAATGCCTCCCGGGAGCTTCATGAAACCAGAAGCCAGGAGAGAAAGCTAGCAGATGATGCTGTATTTGCCACGTGCCCTTCCAGATGAGAGAGAAACTGACTGTGTTTGCCATATGCCCTTCCACTTGAGAGAGAAACTGTGAACTTCATCGGCCTTCTTGAACCAAGGTATCTTTCCCTGGATGCCTTAGATTGGACATTTCTATAGACTTGTTTTAATTGGGACATTTTCTCGAACTTAGAACTGTTAACTAGCAACTTATTAAATTCCCCTTTTTAAAAGCCATTCTGTTTCCAGTATATTGCATTCTGGCAGCTAGCAAACTAGAACAGGCAAACAACTGGAAAGGAAGAAATAATGTTTCCTTTTCACAGATGATATGATCTTATATACAGAAAATCCTGTAAAATCCACAATAAAGCTCCTAGAGCTAATAAATAAATTCAGCAAAGTGGCAGAATACAAGATCAATGCCAAATTGCTTGTATTTCTATATATAAGCAATGAATAATCAAAATAAGAAATCAAGAAAAAAAATTCCTTTCACAATAGCAACTAAAAGAATCAAATATCTAGGAATAAACCTAACCAAGACGTAAAGGATTTGTACACAGAAAACTACAAAACAAGGCTAAAGGAAATTAAAGAAGACCTAAATAATTGGAAGGATATTCAGTGTTCAGGGATTGGAAGATTAAATCTTATTAAGATGTCAGGCAATTTATAGATTCAATGCAATCCCAATAAAAATTCCAACGGCCTTCTTTGCAGAAATAGACCAGGCAGTCATCAAATTTATATGGAAGGGTAAGTGTCCTCGAATAGATAAAGCCATCTTGAAAAAGAAGAACTAAGTTGGAGGACACATACTTCCAGATCTTAAAGTTTATTACAAAGTCACAGTTATAAGTATGGCACTGGCTCAAGGACAGACATATAGACTAATGGAATCAAATTGAGAACTCAGAAATCAACCCTCACATTTATGGCAAGGTGGCAAAGACCATTCATTTGGAAAAGAATAGTCTCTTCAACAAATGGTGCTGCGAAAACTGGATCTCCATTTGCAAAAAAAAGGAGGACCCCTACCCCACACCATGTATTAAAATCAATTTGTAATGGATCAAAGACCTAAACATAAGAACCAGGGCTATAAATTCCTAGAAGAAAATGTAGGGAAGCATCTTCAGGATCTTGTGTTAGGCACTGGTTTTTAGACTACACCTAAAGCATAAGCAATAAAAGAAAAAATAGATAAAAGGGACCTCATCCAAAACAAACAAACAAACGAACAAAACTTTCTTTCTCGTAGTAGTTTATCATGAAAGTAAAAAGGCGGTCTACAAGGAATGAAGTTGTGAGGCATGCAACTAGCCAAAGGAACCTTGAGGATAGTATGTGGAATGAATAAGCCAGGAACAAAAAAACAAATATTGCAACACCTCACTAATATGGGCTAACTATAATGAGCCAACTCATTGAGAATTGAATTTGAAATATGTTATCAAATGAAGGCCTACAATATAATAGCAGTAGTTATATCGACTCCAGAGTTGTAACTATTATTTCTAAATTCTGAGATGCTGAGCTCTTTGTGTATAACCTGGTCATTTCATCTAACTTTGTGTATTTGTATGGCACCTAAGACTCAGAGCTAGAGCTCTGTAGCTATGAAAGTCAGCATTACTCCACACAGCAACTGTTAAAAAAAAGAAAACACTGAAAAAGTGGTCAGAATTCAATTAGAAAAATGAATGAAGCTGATCTGGGTAGGACTAAGGTAAATCAGATTAGAAGGTAAAGGATGAAATTGACTGTATTTTAAAACTTCAAATTCTGTGTGATACCAAAGGAAGAGATTTTTTTTTTTTTTGGTGCAAAATTTATATTCTGTAGCACACTATCTAATTTAACTTGTATGGCCAGCTTATAGAACACCCTAACTACACGAAATCTTAAATAGGGAATGAGATCTTGTTAGTTTATACAGGTTGCTGTGATGCCTCAAATTATCCCGGAGTAATTTGGGCAGAAAATTAAAAAGTATTTGCAAAGCCACCTTGAGGGAGGGACTGGGAAAACTAGTAAAAATATTAAACTTCTCCATCTGGGGAAGACCTGATATTCTTGCAATCATTGGAATGGCTACTACTAAAACAATGGAAAATAACAAATGTTGGAGAGGATGTGGAGAAACAGGAACACTCATTCATTACTGGTGGGAATGTAAATGATGCAGCCCTTGTGGAAGACAGTTTGGTAGTTCCTCAGAAAGCTAAGTATAGAACTACCATATAACCCGGCAATCCCACTTCTAGGTACATACCAGAAGGAACTGAAAGCAGAGCCTCAAATATACCACACACTGATGTGCATTATTCAGAATTGTCAAAAGGTGGAAGCAACCAAATCTCCATCAATGGATGAATTGATGAAAAAAATGTGGTACTATATACAACGGAATATTATGTAGCCATGAAAAGGAATGAAGCCCTGATACATGAGACAACATGGATGAAACTTGAAGATATGATGTTAAGTGAAATAAGCCAGGCACAAAAGAACAAATATTGTATGATCTTACTGATTTTAAACATTTAGAATAAGAAAACTCACAGGGCCAGAATCTACACACAGAGGGGCCCACACGAAGATGGTGGTGGCAGAGGCTAAGGACAGTTGGTTGAGTTCCTTGACCAGGGCACCGTGTCCCCAGTAATGAGTTTGTAAAGCACAAACGACAGTTCTCTCCTGTTTTCTGTGTTTCCATGACTGATGACCATCCCCTTTTGACTGATACCTTCCTACTTTAACAATCTATCTTGCTCTAATTCAGGAACCATTCATTCTCTTTAGGGTGACTCTTCTGACCTATTAAGTGTTGGTTTTATAAATTAGCGCCCAGATAATAATCTTATTCATTTTTGGGGGGAGGTGGATGGTCCGGGAATCGAACCCGGGTCTCAAGCATGGAAGGCAAGCAATCTATCACTGAACCACCCATGCACCCCTTGTTAATTTTATTTATAAATTCTTAAGGACCATTCACCATGGTCCCCCAAATATAGCCTGCAACCAAAGGTCAAACACTGAAAACTGACTTCCAAGGATCTTGGCCCACATCTGTATTTTGGCAGTGATTGTCTGAGAATTTAGTCTCTCTTTCAGTACAGTTATGCCTGTCTGGTGGCCATAATGGCTGCCTTTGATCAGTTCTAGTATTTTCCAACACAGAGGTCGAAAGCCCAGCAGTTGCTCTCCATTCACCTTTGTGACGTCATACTTGCAAACATTCCCCGACTGAATCTACAAACTTTAACAGACTGCTTGGAATTCTTTTGGACTCCTTCTCACTCCCTAGTGTGCAAACATTCGATTATTTCTCATTATGGTTCTGCCTCCCTTGAGCTATTTTTGCTCTGCCTGCTGAAGCCCCTCTGTTTTCCCACCAGTCTACTGTGGGAGGCTTTGTAGTTCACCTGCCTTCTGCTCTCATTTGTTTTTCTATGTTTACTATTTTTTCCCTCTGCAAAGGAATTCATCAAACATCAAAGTATTCATTTCTTAATCTCTCATACTTATGGGTGTGGCATTTTTGAACCCTGGTTTTACATTAGCCATAATAAAAAATGTAATGGTGCCTGGGTCTCACTCTCGACCTGTGTGATGGTTAGGTATATGTGTCACCTTGGCCAGGGGATGTGCCCAGTTGTCTGGCCAAGCAAGCACTGACCTGACTGTTACTGCGAGGGCATTTTGTGGACTTAAATAATCAATCGGTTGATTGTATCTATGGCTGATTACCGCTACAATCAACTAAGGGAACTGTCTTTTGCAATGAGAGAATCCAGTTAGTTGGCTTTAATCCTGTTAGTTGAAGACTTGTAAGGGAGAGATGACGAATTCAGCAGTCAAAAGAGAGAACTTTCATCACCACTTCAGCCAGCCAGCCCCTCCTGTGGGAGTCATTGAACATCTTCATCGTGGTTGCCAGACTGGCCTGACCTACAGAATTTGTACTCATGCATCTCCACAGTTGTATGAGACACTTTTATAAAATCTCATATTCACAGATATCTCCTGTTGGCTCTGATTCCCTAGAGAACCCTGACAAATGCAACCAGCTACATCAGAATCTAGAGGATGGGCTCAGTCTTACATATATTTTAAAAGCTCCCCAGACAGTCTGATAAAACAATTTAACTTTCTTTCTTCGAGTAAATACAAATAGGGCCTGGCAGGACCAGCCCGTTGAGCTGAGGCTTCTCCTTCACCAAGATCCTCAAAGGTTTTCTCTGAATGAGGTTTTACAGAGAGCCAAGAGATTCAGTGCAGGGACTGAAAGAAGAAAACATTCATTATATACTCTGTTCCATTACCAGAACACATGGCCCATAATGAATTTTGAATTAATATAGTTTTCAGTCTGTAATTGTTTTTGAATAGCACAATTATATTTCATTGTATTTTATGTGTATGTGTTTAAAAAGTGATGATTTGTTACATATAAATGATTAAAAGTACACCACAAAATGTTTTTCATTCTTTAATACCTCAGGGCTTTAAAAAACAGGAAGTGGCGGATGAAGACATTTCTGTGGGAGGTGGCTGTGGCTCGGGGAAAGTGTTGGACGGGGCCACTGATGTGCCTGGACTTTCCTATCTGGCCCCAGGACTCTGGGCAGATCCCTTACCCCCTCCCCCACCACAAGGAAGATTTTATGATTCTCGTATTACAGTGTAGGAAACTGAGGTTCAGAGAACATAATAAAGGTAATTATGGAAAAGTACTTTGTGTGGTGTTTGAGAGTTTACTGTCCTTCTCACATGCCACTCCACCTATGCACCCTTACTGCACGTCATGCCGACCAGCCTTTTGTAAGCTGTTTCCTCTGCCGGGGTGGCCTTTCAAGACTTCTTTGGTTGATTTCTGCTTCTCCTTTGGGACTGGGTTCAGGCATTCCTGCCAACTGGCAGCTGTCCCTCTCCCTTCTTCCTAACTTCTCTTGGTTTTGTGCCCCACCCTGTGCTCCTAACTTACTCAATGCTTTCCTCTACCCTGGCATTTGTTGCACTGTAGTCTAATTTTCTCACCTGCTTGTCCTTCTCTTCCCCGTCTCTGTTAGCTTCTTTTCTCTATACTTTCCAGCATTCAATACAATGCCTGACATGTTTATGGATCTATCTTAAGAATCAAATATAAGACTGGACTGATTCAAAAGTACTACAAGCTCAGTGTGGTGTTATATTTTATATGTATTTATAAGCAGAACGATTTATCAGCAGGAGTTTCTGTGCTATATTTTGCCTCTTTCCTATTTTAAACTGACTGGCAAGTCTTTCCATTCTTTGGCCACTGGAGTCTTTGAAGGGTCCAAAGTAGAAAGAGAAGATACCTCCAGCCGCATGTCTTTGGAGAAAGCCTAACATCTTCAACATTCGTAGTAATGACCCATCACCAGTCTCTTATTGATGGCTATTCAGGGCACATACAGCTTTTATTATAAACAATGCTGCAATGACGTCCTTCATCACTGTATTAGTTTCCTATTGTTATTGTTAAAAATGACCTCAAACTTAGTGGCTTAAAATAACATGAAATTATTATCTTATAGTTCTGGAGGTCAAAATTCTTAAAATCAAGATGATGGTAGGGCTGCGTTCCTTTCTAGAAACCCTAGGAAGAATCTGTTTTGCTGCCTTTCCCAAAAGCCTCAATTCCTTGACCCATGGCCCTTGTCCATCTTCAAAGCCAGCGATCGTAAATGGAGCCCTTCCCTCGTTGCCTCACTCTGACAATGATGCGTCCGTCTCCCTCTTCCACATTTAAAGGATACTTGTGATTACATTGGGCCCACCCGCATAATCCAGGAAAATCTCCTTATTTTAAACTCTGCTGACTAGCAATCTTAATTCCATCTCTGCAACCTGCAACATGCCCCCTGCCATGTAGCAGAACATATTCAAAGGTTCTGGGAATAGGGTGTGGGCTTCTTTGGGCATGATTTTTCTGCCTACCACAATCATACATTTTTGACAACCTGTATAATTTTCTCTATACAATAAATTAACTAGAAATTATCTTGTAGGGTTGGGGAGGGAAGTTTGCACAACATTTTCCATTGCCCTCTTAAAGGTTTAGATTTCCACCAACACTATGGGAGCCCCATTTCCCTCACCCTGACCAGCATTGAATATTTTAAAGTTGTAAATCTTTGCCAGTCGTGTTGCTAAATATCAGTTAGAACTCCAGAATACAAAAATTAAATGAGTCTGTCATGCATATTAATATTGAGAAGTTAATGGGACACAGAAGTGTCCTTGATCCAAAAGTCAATGATGTTTGCCTGTCAAAGGACCCATCCAGTGTTTTTTATCTGCTTTATTTTTCAAGCTGTTTTTCTTAGCTTAATTTAAAAATAATTTTGCATCCTAAAGTGTTATTAGTTGATGAGTACAGATGTTGTTGCATAGAATCAATAGTAATGTAATTATCCTATGATAAACCTTTTCTTGTTAGCCCATTCATAAAATAGGATCTGAATCTATTGATGTAGGAATTTATTAATTACTCAGTTAACATTTATTATATGCATAACGTATGCCAGGCATACATTCCCACCAGACCTCTGAGAATTCACAAAGCATAAAAGGGATAGGATAAAAATGATAATACATAGCAGGTGATTGAGAACTGACTGTATTTGTATAAAAGCCATCTACTGCTATCTTTGTTTTGGAAAACTTCATATTTTTAGCTAAATAGTTGAAAAGTCATGCAATATAGCAATATAAGATCCAATCACCAAAACTTCTGTCCAATTATGAAAATTAGGCAAGTCTCAAAAAATAATCTGAAAAATTGGTTATCTTCTAAGAGGTTATGGGGGGAAGAAGTTACAGCAAACATTCATTGATGCTGACTTCATTGGGCACTGCCATGCTTCATTTCTTTAATCCTCTGTGATGGTTAATTTCATGTGTCAACTTGACTAGGGTATGGTTCTATTTGTTTGTTTGAGCAAGCACTGGCCTGATTGTTACTGTGAGGGTATTTCACAGATGGTTTTAAATCAATAGTCAGTTTGTACCTACAATCAATAAAAGAGATGGCCTTCAGCAATTGAGAGGCGTCTCCTCATCCAATCAGCTGGAAGCCTTAAAAGAAAAACTGAGGACTTCAGAAATCAGAAAAAAGAAGTTTTATCTCCACTTCAGCCAGCCTGTCACCAACTTGTGGCCTGCTCTATGGAATTTGGCCTTGCCAATCTCCATTGTCATAGGAGCCAGTTCCTATAAGAAATTTGCATATATATATATATATATATATATATATATATATATAAAACAGTATACCCAAGTTATATATATATTATATATATGTAAAATTCTGTTTCTCTAGAGAACACTGACTAAATATCCTCTCAACAATGCTATGAAGTAGGTATTTATTGTCCTGTTTTATTGGTGATAAGACTAAAAACTTGAGTCACACAAACTGGGATTTGAACTCGTTTTATTTTTCCTTATAATTAAAGGTGCATAAATGAGATAGTAATTATATTTGTGAACATCCTCCAAAATATTCTCTAATGTAGAAATGCCCATATGACACAACTAGAAAATGTTATTTTTAGAAATGTTTACTGTCTTCCCCAGCTAACGCTTATCTTACAAATAATTAGAATTTTAGCACCTTCCCTTCTCCCTTCGCTCTGTCCCTCCCTCTTTCCTTTCCCCCCTCATTTCCTTCCTTCATCATGCTTTCAATTTTAGAATGTCTACATCACAGCCACCCAGAACAGTACACCCATGTTGAGATAGCTTAATAATTAAATAAACTCCTGCCCTTACTGTCCTTTCCTTCAGAGAGGACTGGCAACCGATTTCTAATGGAGTGGCCAAAGGATATACCCCATTCTCTGAATGGGCTCTCACTGACATCACATATAAGTCATTTTCTGCTTGGCCCTTATCTCCAATGCTGACTAAATTAATGGCCTTCCTTCTGGTTAAAGGAATTTGGAAAGATAAGTAAAATCACTTCCTAGTGGGGTTTATACTTCAGTACCTTAAAGTTCATGTTCTAGGATGCTTTCCCCTCACTGGAGATTATAAGGTTGTTTGATGTAGAAAAATAATGAACCAAAAAAGAGCCATGCTGACGTCCAGCAAGAGCCATGGTTTTTCTACCCATGTGCTAGCAAATGGATTTCCAGCCCACAAATTTGCTGAAAATGTGCAAGGAGGAAAACCAGACTCATACTAGCATGGAGGTTTTTATAGTAGTTAAAAAGGATGGCTCTCATTACAAACAAAATTGCTCTATGTGACTCTTTGAAGAAGATGTCCTGTGCAATTGGGGCAATGCAGTGAACACTGGACATAATTACATCCTCTTTGGCAAAAGAACCAGGAGCCGCCTAGCCCAAAGGGAGGCTCGAGCACTGAGCGACAATCATGCATGTGAAAGGGCTTTATGACTTCAGGGGCCCAGCCCAACGAGGGTAAGTGGTGGCATCCAAGTCTGTGTTCCTCATGAAGGAATCAGGCTGGAAGTTGAGGACTTTACATCATAAGGAGTGATGGCCAACATTTACATTTAATCCATGTGTTAGTTTTCTAAGGCTCCCATAACAAATGACCTAAGGGACTTAAAACAGAAGAAATGTATTGTCTCCAGGTTAAAGAGGCCGGATGACTGAAATCAACATGTCAGAAGGATCATGCTCCCTCTGAAGTCTGCTGAGAGCCGTCTTTGTTCCATGTCTCTTTTGTGGCTCTAGAGGTGCCTGGCAATTTTTGGCCTGGCTTGTGGAGTATAACTGCATTCTCTGACTCCATCACGGCATGGCCTTCTTTCTTGTCTCCACATTCACCTGGTGTTTTTCTCCCCTGTGTCTCCTCTCCCCTTCTTATGAGGACACCATCATATTGGATTAAGGCCCACTTTAATCCAGTTTGGATCCAGGAGATACTTAACTACAACTTATTCAAAGGCCCTATTACCAAATAAGGTCACATTCACAGATCTGGGGTCAGGACTTGAACATGCCTTTTGGAGGGACACAATTCAAACCATAACATTCAGTTATAAATGGTCATATTTAGGGGGCTCTATGGTCAAATCAGAGTCAAACTAGTAAGCCAAACTCACTGAAAACTGCTTCTCTTCCACACCCCTTTTTATTGTCAGAAATGTTCCTCTTATCCCCCATAATTTGGGGAATGAGATCTTATTCATTGTCAAATGCTGAAACTGGGTGCTTTTTATACAACAGCTTGGACATGGCATCTGCTAGATAGAATTAGCGACCTTGAGAATAAAAATACCCAGGAATTCTTGACTCTCAACTTTTAAATACAGCTGATATGTCTTTATTCTTCTTCTTATCAACAGGAAGCAGATCTATAGCAGACAGGACCTGATGTAAGGCAACAAGTCTGCAAATTTTATAGTTTTTCATCAGGCCATGATTATTTTAAATTTTGGGGGAAGGATAACATCAAGTTTGGATTTTTCTAAAATGAGGTTTTTGTTTCTCTGATGATAAAGGTAACATGGCCTTTATCATCAGAGAAAATAAGTATCGAAGAATATTTCAAGAACAATCGTTACCATTTATTTAGTACTTTCATTTTGCCTGCCTCTCTGCTAGGTGCTTTGCCTCATTCCATTCTCCTCCACAGCCCAGAGATGGAGGGAGGCACTGTTGGGACCTTCTTACTGATGAAGGAGCCAGCTGAGGAGCGTTGAGAGGGATTTAAACCCGACTTCTAACTCCAGGAACTGTGTTCTTAATGACTGTGGATTCCTTGGTGTTTGTTCTGGTTTTTCTTCCAAAAATATTATAAATATGGCTGCAGAAAAATATGGTGGTAAGAGTTAAATGTTCTTTTTCAAACTGTGTGAGTCGAATGCTGTGGGCTATGAGGAAGGGAATGGTAAGAAAAGGGACCATCTTATCTCCATTGCCTTTTAAATGGAGGCCCTCAGGCTGATGACTCCACCTGAAACCCTACCTTTTTGTGTCAGATAGAGGTCATTTTAACCTGGCAGGCTGGCTGGGCTCAGAGTCCCCTCAAGAAGTCACTGCTTCAGGCTTTCCTTTGATTTTGTAGGGATCTGATTCTTTATCTTGAATCGCTTTCAGTTTGAAATAACTTGAGTGGTTTCTCTTTTCTACACCTGAACCCTGATGGATTCAACATATATATTATATATCGAGTATGCAATTTTTATCATTGGAATCAGATATAGGCTTTTAAACTGTTTTTTTTCATTTTAATATTATCTCATAAAAATTCCACAAATTTAAAAATCAAGGGGTTTAAAATTTAAGAATTACTGGTTGCATAATGTTCCTTCATATGGATGTAGCATCATTTATTTTCTGTTCCCTTAATATTGGATATTAAGGGAACATCCAATATTAACTACTGATTTTTATTCATATAAATCAGTAGTTCTTGACACAGTAATTCTGCCTCTAGAAGTTCATCCTGAGAAAACTTTGCAGACAAAGAATATAAACTTTTTAAGGCTCCTGACATGTCAAAAATAATTGTACCATTTTATAATTCCATTTGTGAAGTTTTAAAATATCTATTTCATTCTCAGTACACCATTGCCAGTATTGTATACTATTGTTTCTCAATATTTTTCTGGCATAGGTGTTTTTTGTTTTGAAATAAGCTTTTTAATAAATATAATGCCTACATGTGATATAAAATGCAAAGAATACAAACCAGTACACAGTGAAAAATCTCCTGCTTACATGTATCCCTCAGTCTCCTTCCCAAGAGAAGAGCATGACCATTTATATATATTATTATAGAGATATTCTGTGCATATATAAGTATGTATATGGATAAGTCCCTCTTTTTTGTAGAAATGGTAATATAGTACATGTTTCTGACCTCCTCACAGGTTTTTAGATATGCTTGGTGTAGGTAAATTAATATATCATCCCCGAAATAGGAGACATATCTAAAATAGCCACAATGAATTATTATTTATTTAAGTGAATGAAAAACCACTTTTCTCTCATCTTTTACTTAAAATCATGAATTCATCATGACTGTAATTTTTGTGGATACAAAGTTTCAATGCACCTAGGCATATTTTGAAAGGTGTTCAATCTCAGAAGAGACATATTTGCTTATCACTAGATCTTATTGTTGTGCTTATGCTATAAAAATGGACGATGTATTCTGTAATATGAAAATAGTGGCTATTTCTAACTGAGAAAAACTTGTAACATATCAAGCTGCAAAACAGATTCACTACTATGAATTTATATTTTCATAAAGAATTATAATGTTGCCACAGCTAATAATCACTATCTGAAGCTTTCCACAGCATTCCCCAAATATCTTCTGGAAGATAATAATAATGGCGGGGGGAGTGAGGTGGGAGAAATCTATGATCAAAGACATTCAACCTAGCTTTCTTATATTCAAACAATAACCAGCTACAAATTATAAAGGAAAAAGGACATCATTCACAGTAACAAGAAAATTTTGAACATGTGCGGATAAAATTAACAAGAAGCATGCAACATAAAATAAACTGTAATGTTTTTATAATAACATTAAAGAGGGTGAATAAATGGGGAGACATAGTTTTTAGTAAGATGACTCAATATTTAAAAAGATATAAATTTCCCTAATCTCTAAATATAAGGTAAACACAATAAAAAAATCCAATAAACTTTTGGGATTTTATGGGAATCCATAAAATAAATTCCCACTTTTGTGGGAAGTTATGATTCTAACTTTTTTTTTATGCTGTATGGTGGGGTCACATTTCATTATTTTCCATATGAGCATCCCGTTATTGCATCACTACTTGTTGAATTTTTGTTTTGTTTGTTTGTTCTGCTTGTTTGTTTGTGCATGGACAAGGAATAGAACCCAGGTCTCCCGCATGGCAGGCGAGAATTCTACTACTGAACCACCCTTGCACCCCCATGATGCTAAATTTGATCTGGAAATTTAAATATACTATCATAGAAAGAAGAATAACAAAGGAAATTTACCTTTTGCTACCCAGATATAGAGCCATATTCTATAATTACAGTAATTAAAATAATGTGGTACAAGGGTAGGATTAAATAGATCAATGGAACAGAATATGAAGTCCAGAAATAAATTTGAATTTATATGGGAATGTAGTAGATAAAGAAAAAAGCCCTCAAATAATTGAAGAAAAGATCTAACTGTAAATAATTTGGAGATAATGGCTTCCTGTTTTAAACACAAAATAAATTCGAATTCTTCCAACAAATAGTAAATCATTTGGATCAGATTTATCTATATAGCATAAAAATTAAAATATTTAAGAAGAAAATTTACTGAAATACTTTTATAATCTTGGGATAGGAAAGGACTTTCTAAGTATAAATGACATAAGAATTCATGTCTTGTGGAAAACAGGAAAAGTTTAATTGCCTTGGATATCTAAAAATGAAAATTTTATGTATGACAAGACCAAATTTGTAAACAAATTTGAAAAATACATTGACAACTTGGAAAAAATATTTTCAACATGTTATGGATAATAACATTTTATTTTTATGAATAAAATAAGAAAGGACAAATAACTCAAAAGAAAAGCAGAGTAGCTACTCTACAGAAGAAGAAACACAAAAGATGAATAAATATGATAAAAGATGCTCATTTTCAATAAAGATAAAAGAAGTTATCTGCTAAAGTAATGACTTTTTAGCCTATCAGATTAGTCAGAATTGAAAAAGATTGTCAGTAACCAGTGGTGTGATGGTGTGAAGATATAAACAAAGTCATACATTGTTAGTGGGAATATAAATTGATGCCATATTTTTGGAGTGCAATTTGCATATATCAGTACAAATTTAAATTTACATACTCCTTGCATATTTGCATGTGTATTTCTATAGGTTAACTTATTAAATGTGGAATTGCTGGAGTGAAGATATTTACAAATTATGTTGATTTTAGCACTGTTCATCATTTTAAAGGATTTACAAAATAACCTAACTGTTCATAAGGGATTGATTAAATGATGATACATACAAAAATATTGAACAGTATAAAATTTTTTTAAGTAAGAAAGGCAGATGTTTTAGTTTGCAAGCTGCCAGAATGTGGTATACCAGAACTGTAACAACTTTTAAAAATGGGAATTTATTCCAGGAGCCTGCCCATGCCCCCCCCCCAAAAAAGGAACTTAACAAGTTACAAGTTTATAGTTCTAAGCCTATAAAAATGTCCAATCCAAGGTATCCAGGAAAAGATACCTTAATTCAAGGAAGGCTGATGGATCTGGAACACCTCTGTCAGCTGGGAAGTCATGTGGCTGGCATCTGCTGGTCCCTTGCTCCTAGGCTCTGTTGCCTTCAGCTTTTGCTCCTGTCGGGGCACTTTGCTTCTCTAAGGCTGGCTTTCATCTCTTGGCTTCCTTGACTTTCTCTAGGTTCTGGCTTGCTTAACATCTCGTGGTGATGTCTGCTGGCTCCAACCATCTCCGAACATCCATATTTCTGTTCTCCAAGTGTTGGCATCTGTGTCAGCTCTACTGTGAAGTTACTGTAATTTCTGTCTCTCTCCCAAATGTTTTCTCTTTTAAAGGATTCCAATAAACTAATCAAGACCTATCTGAAATGGGTGGAGTCACATCTCCATCTGGTCAAAATGTCACATCCACAGTTTGATCTGTCACATCTCCATGGAGAAGATCTAATCAAAAGTTTCCAACCTACAGTTTTGAATCAGGATTAAAAGAAATGGCTACCCCCAAAAGATGGAATCAGGATTAAAACATGGCTTTTCTAGGGTACATAAAACTTTCAAACTGGCACAGCAGAGTAGATCCTTTCATGTTCATAAATATAAATGGCCAGGATATTGTTCTATAACCTATTTTGCAATTTGGTGTATGCAAAAACTATATATATCTGCTCCAAGGGGACCTGGAAGGTCACATACCAAACTATTAACAGAAGAGACTTGAGTTTATCAGCAGTGGGGGTGAGGATGTTGGGAGAAGGGTGAAGTGAAGAGTGGATTTGTACTTTTAACTTCATATAATTAATTATTGTATGGGGTTTTACTTAACAAATAAGCTATACTTTTATTATAAACATTGACCAATGAATATGTTCCCATTTAGAGAGAAAAGCCCACTGACTCTCTCTTAGTCACATCCAGAGATACAGAAAGATGGGTGTTGCCTGGGAAAAGCTTGCCAGGCTCTCCCTTGAGGGCTCTCACCATGTGACCTTTCTCACTCAAGCAGAGTTATTATATCCGTGGCCTGACTGCAGCCTTATGTGTCAGAGACCTGGTTTTGATCAGTTCCTGGAGAGCTCGGAGGAGGCAAGCATGGTAACCAGACCCAAGGAGGCCAGTGGATAAAATTCTAACAATGATAATCAACAACTGCATGGGCTATAATGGGTCCCTCTATAGTCAAATTATCTTTCAGCAGGTAAGTCTCAAAAAGTAGAGGTAAAGAGCACAGACTTTGGAATCCAGCATGTCTGCTCAAGTTCAGCTCTTAACTCTAGGAGTTACTGTCAAATAGAATAGTGTTGAAACTCACTGAGTATCAGTTTTTTCACTGGTAAAGGTAGGGCAATAAATTATCTCATAAGATGTCATGAGGATAACATGAGATGATGTGCCTAACGTAGTTGAAAAAAGGTGTCTGATTATTGCTGCTGCTTAGTTGTTTTTTTTTTAAACTTTTCTTATTGTATAATATGACATATGTATAAAGCAAAGAAAGCAAAGAAAGAAAAAAGCAATAGTTTTCAAAGCACTCTTCAACAAGTAGTTACAGGATAGCTTCCAGAGCTTGTCACGGACTACCATGCCATCATCTCAGATTTTTCCTTCTAGCTGCTCCAGCACATTAGAGGCTAGAAGAAACATTTTTTTTTATCATCACAATCGACATTTTTTTTCTTTTTTTGTGAAAAATAACATATTTACAAAAAAGGAATAAATTTCAAAGCACAGCACAACAATTATTCATAAAACAGATTTCAGATTTTGGTATGGGTTACAATTCCACAATTTTAGGTTTTTACTTCTAGTTGCTCTAAGATACTGGAGACTAAAAGAAATATCAATTTAATGATTCAGCAGTCATACACATTTGTTAAACCCTACCATCTCTGCATGATTCCACCATCACCTCTGGTCTTTCTCCCACTCTTTAGGGGTATTTGGACTATATCCATTCTAACTTTTTCATGTTGGAAGGGGCTGTCAATAATAAGGGGTAGGGAGATGGAACTAGTTGACATTTTGGAGCCCATCTAGGTTCCAGGACTTACCTGGTCCAAGGACCCACCTAGAGGTGGTAGGTTTCTGGAAAGTTATCTATTGCATGGAAACTTTGTTGAATCTTATATATTGCCCTAGGTGTTCTTTAGGATTGGCTGGAATAGTTTTGGTTGGGGTTTGGCAAGTTATGATAGTAGCAATGTCTAACAGAAGCTTGCATAAGAGTGACCTCCAGGGTAGCCTCTCAACTCTATTTGAACTCTCTCAGCCACTGATAGCTTATTTGTTACACTTCTTTTCCCCTTTATGGTCAAGATGGCATTGTTGATCCCATAGTGCCAGGGCCAGACTCATCCCTGGGAGTCATCTCCCATTCTGCCAGGGAGAGTTCCACCCCTGGATGTCATGTCCCACAGAGGGGGCAGGGAATGATTTCACTTGCAGAGTTGGACTTAGAGAGAGTGAGGCCACATCTGAGCAACAAGAGATCCTCCAGAGGTGACTCTTAGGCATACCTGTAAGTAGGCTAAGCTTCCCTGCTACCTATATAAGCTTCACAAGAGCAAGCCTCAAGGTCATCCAAATTACTAGGCCAGTCAAGGGTTTGACCTATTGATTTGGGTGTCCCTAATGTTTGACAAAGTATCAGGGGTTTCCCCAGTCATAAAGTTTAATAGTTCCTGCTTTGTTTTTTACCCTAAAAAAGAGACCTTATAACACAATGGCTTAAAGAATGTGGAAGTTTATTTCTTCTTCTTATAATGGTCCAGGGTGAGTTGATGGGCTTCTCTGCTCCGTGTGGTCATTCAGGGGCCCATGGTTCCTTCCACTTTTGTCCTGGTGTGTCGTCTTCATCTGTGAGGTTGCAGTTGGGTCCCAGGTTTATGGGAAGGGAAAGAATGGAGGAGTATACGTGCAATGTTTTCAGGGCCAGGCTGGAAGGAGGACATATACTTCCCCTCACCTGCCATTGAGGACCTATTCCCGTGGCCACCCCCAGTTGCAGGGTTGTCACCCCAGGCCCCAGCTAGGTGCACATTATTGTGGAGGAAAGGAAGTTTTGGTTTTGGTGGACAGCCGTCTCCACCACGGTTAATCTTATCAACCCGACTAGAAGACCCCGACTAGAAGACATAGATGTGAAGGCCAATCAGAGGCTATGATGGGCTGAATGGTGGCCTCCAAAAGAAATGTCCATGTCCTTGTCCCCAGAACTGAATGTTATCTTATACGGCAAAAGATGTGACTCAGTTCAGGATCTTTTTTTTTTTTTCCAGTGGATCAACAATGTATTCAGTAATGTGGATGGCATAAGGATCTATACAGGAAATGATCTGATAATTAATAATTAAAATGATCTGTCTAATTCTGGCCATCACCCATTTGTAAGACAATCCAAGCATTTGATATAGGGTCAATTCAGTCGCAGGACATGTTTCCATGTGATTTTTTTGTTTGTTTTTGTTTTGTTTTGCATATGCAGGCACTAGGAAATGAACCTGTGTCTCCAGCATGGCAGGCAAGAATTCTGCCACTGAGCCACTGTCACACTGCCCATTTCCATGTGATTTGATGAACAATAAATATGGATACAACATCAGGTTTTTTCCCTTTTCCTTTCTTTCCTATTTTTTTAAGAGCAACTCACTGATTTAGGAGTTGGTTAGTACAATGCAGAGAACCTAGGGGGAAATGTACAAAATGGCACTTAATGCCAATGCCAGTACTAATCACACGTGGTTACGACTAAGGATAAATTAATTTTTATGTTACTCATTTCCCTTTAGAACATAAATCAAAGTGATTAACTTGAACTTGAGGGATATATACAATACATACTCAACTTTATGCCAAATACTTTTCATTACACATTAAAAAATTGGAAACAATATCTGTGCCAATTTGTATTTTGCCTTAATAGAGAACAACATTTAACTAGGGAGGTTTACACTGATAATAAAGCTTTTAAAGTTAACAATGTCTTCCTTTTCTTTATACTTACCACAGGCTACACAATGTCCTGGCAGGGTTTATTACGAGAAAAATGCCAGTCTCAGCTTTAAGACTTTACTTTGGAAGGAACTAAGGAGAGAGCACATTGAAAGGCGAGACTTCATGTTTGTTTGCAAATATATGGTCTTCATTTTCCTTCTTATAGAAAAAGCTTAAATCAGTTTATTACTAATATATCAAAACCATTAATTTTTGCAGATTTAGGGTGAAGTTCAGCACTTTATTTATACAAAGTCTATGAGAAGAGGTCAGAAGAGACATCATCTGTTCAAATCCTTGGCACAATATCTTGCTTCTAAGAGCACAGCATGTCTGGATATGCCACTGGGGATCTTTAATAGAAGTTAGTTTCAAAAACTGGGAGATTTCTGCTACAGTCTTACATTCTTTAACATCTTGTTTATTAGTAAAAATCAGCCATACAGCTTTTCTTAGGTCCTCATGCACTAACATTTTATACAGTTCGTCTCTAGTTACAGAAATCCTTTCTCTGTCTGTACTGTCCACAATAACTATTACAAATTCGGTGTCTGTATAGTAAGTATTCCAGGAAGAATGAAGAGATTGCTGGCTACCAATGCCCCATATTAGGTAACATGCATATTAACAGATTTCTCTTCTATATTACTTCTACTATAGGGGATATACGGTCAATTTCATTCTTGGAAATTGGTAAGGATGGTAATTTTCCAGCATTATCCAGCCCAACAATGATTACTTTGTGCTCCTGGTGATTGAACAGTCTCCATATCCTGGTGAAGAAAAACCCCATTCTCATGCAGCCACCCAGACTGCCTGGCCACCCCAGGCTGGTGGGCAGGACAGAAACCAGCCAGAGCCTCTGCCTCAGCTCTTGCTGCTCCCATGTTTGCCTCTGACCTGTCTCCCAGGAACCAGAGGGAGGCCGAAGCTGGGGCCCCCCTACCTGTGAGGTCCCACTGCTGCCGCTGCAGCACTCATGCGGTTCACGGACGTTGCCTGTGGGTTGCATTGCCTGATCAATTAAGGATCTTGAGAAGAGGAGCTTATTCTAGATTATCTGGGTATGCCATTAATGCAATTGCCTGTATCCTTAGGAGACAGTGGCAGAAGGAATTTTAAGACAGACAGACGAGGAGGAGGCCATGTGACCCTGGAGGCAGAGATGCAACCATAAGCCCAGGACTGCTGGCAGCCAGCATAAGCTAGGAGAGACAAGGAACAGATTTTCCCCAAGAGCCTTTGGAGAGAACGCAGCTGTGTCAACACCTTGAGTTTGAACTCTGGCCTTCAGAACTATGAGAGAATAAATTTCTGTTGTTTGAAACCACTCTGTTTTTGATAATTTGTAACAGCAGCCACAGGAACCTAATACAGGGGAGACCTGAAATATGCAGAAGGTATCTTATAGACTTTAAAGTAGGAAGATTTTAGGCCTACAGAAGCCCCAAATTGCCTTGCTTGGTGTTTCAGTTTGCTAAAGCTGCTGGGATGCAATATACTAGAAATAGGTTGGCTTATAACAATGGGGGCCTATTTTTTTTTTTAACCTTTAAAATTGTATAATATAACATACATGCAAAAGAAAGAAAGAAAAAACAATAGTTTTCAAAGCACTCTTCAACAAATAGTTAAAGCACAGATCCCAGAGTTTGTCATGGGCTGAACAATGGGGACTTATTAAGTTACAATTTACAGTTCTTAGGCAGTGAAAATGTCCCAATTAAGGTACCAACAGGATGACAGCTGGACTCTGATGAAAGGCCGCTGGCATCTGGGACACCTCTGTCACATGGGAAGGCATGTGGCTGGCGTCTGCTGGCCCTTCACTCCCAAGCTCCATTGCTTTCTGCTCCTGATTCCAGTCGCCTTCTCTTTGAGTGTCTGTAGGTCCTCTCTTGCCATCTTGGGGGCTCTTTTCCCTTTGGGAGCTGTCTCTCCACGTGTTTCTTTTTGCTCTCCAAACTTCTCTGGACATTTTTCTCTGAGCTCTCTCTTATCATCATTAAATACTCCAGCAGAGGATTAAGGGTCCCCTTGAATGGGCTGCATCACATCTCAATTGAAACAACCTCATCAAAAGGTCCCACCCACTGTAGGTCTGCACCCACAGAATGGATTTAAAGAACATGGCCTTCTCTGGGGTACATAACAGCTTCAAACCAGCACACTTGGGGACTGAAGACGTTTCAGTTTTGTCCTTACAATAACATCGGGGAACTGTGATAGAAAGAGCAAATGAAAGGAGCTGGAAGAAACTGGCTCTCTGACTCCAGCTTGCTCTCCCCCGTGTGTCATAGTCTCCATTTGGAAACCAGGGCCATGTATGTAATGTATGTAATTAACTTGAAACAACTGGAGTAGCTGATGATGGAAAAATGGGTACATACAAGATTTCAAGTTTAGCAGAAGTCGCCATTGAATGTAAATAGAATGATGCCCTGGAAAATACTCAGAAAATAGATCACTTTGGTCCAGCAGAGCTCAAAGCACGCTGGCACCCACTTCTTGCCTTGCCTCTTAGGACTCCATCAACCTCTATGGAGGTCCCTGGGTGCTGACTGTGTCTGGGTTCCCTGTGCAATGTTCTGTAGAAGTGGGAAGTTACTGTTGTAAGAAAAAGAGTTGGTCCATAGGTTTGGGGCCTTTTCTGTTTAATGAGCACCTTCCTCACTGATGCACTATTTGCTTTTAAAGTCTCCTTAGAAACTACACATTTAATACTTTACTCATTCTTGGCTTCATTCTAACTTTTTTTGTGCCACACGGTCTGTTCTTTTCAGTTGTGGCCTTTTGCTTCTCCCTGCTTTCCCTCAGTTTCTAAAGTGTGAAAATTCAAGAGGGCCAAGGCTTAATGTGCCATGCCAAGATTTGTGTTTCTGCTCTTGGCAAGACATGTTGTTAACCTTTGAGTACTATATCCTGAACTACAAGGATATGCTCCAGTGACACACTTAATGTTAGCAACTTTGTCACTGGCAAAATAATGTTGACAGCACGTGCCTCATTCTGAGGAGTGGGTAGGTTCCCCTGTGCAAAGATTTGTAGATACAAAGACTTTTCCACTTCCCTGCTGGGGCAGGAAGCCACAGGGCCCTGACTTCAATCTTCTAAACCCTTAATGCACACTCCCACTTCTCATTGCATCTTCACCCTCCCCTCCCCAAGCTGCTGCATGGCCACTGCCCTCCCCCATGCCCAGTGGAGGGGGTGGGGGTCTGGGTTCTGGGCCTAACCACCAAGAGAAGGACAGTACCTGAGAAAAGTACCTGACCCTCCTTTGCAATCACTCCTCATTCCATAGAACTCAGCCCTGAAGAGACTAGATAGCCCTCCACGGCCCTGGTGACTTGGCTAAAACAAACTTGAGTGGCAAAATAATGTTTGTGTTGATTGTGGTTTTAGGACCGAGAAGCCTCAATCCTCATAATGTGCCTCTCATTACTGATGATTAGATACACTACCATATTTCAGTGGTTTCTTTTTTTCGAAATGAAAATTGCTTTGATTCCCCCCCCCCCGATTATTTAAGTAACATGGGCTCATTATAAATAATTCAGAAACTATAGAAAGGTGTAAAGAAGTGGATAAAACTCTCCCAAATAATCACTGTTCATGGTTTGGGGCCACATCTTCTAGGCTTTTCCTGTGCCTGCATATAAATACTTTTTACAAAATGTGACTATACTCTTCATGATGGTTTATAAAGCTTTGATTCATTATCTATTGCCACACACACACACACACACAAAGTCGACCTAAAACTTAGGGGTAAAAAATGACAACCATTTTATCATATCTCATGAATTCTGTGGGTGAGGAGTTTGGCCCGGGCACAGCGGGGATAACTTTACCTCTGCTCCGTGAAGTCTGGGGCCTCAGCTGGGAAGACTCAAGTGGCTGGGGATGCCTGGGATGTATGGGGGCTGGAAACATCTGGAGGCTCCACTCCTGGGTGGCTGGCACCTGGATTGGGTTAACTGGAAGTCTGGGTTCAGCTGGGATTGGGGGCTGCAGCGCCTACATGTGTGTTGGGTTTCTTTACAACATGATCTCCTCAGGGTAGATGGACTTCTTACGTCATGGCTTCAAGACCCTAAGAGCAAGTGTTCCAGTGAACAAAGTGGAAGTTGCATAGCCTTTTATGACCTACCTGTGGAAATTGCATTACATTGCTTCCACCATACTGTAGTGGCCAAAGCAGTCACAAGCCCATGCAAACTCAAGCAGAGGCGGCAAAGACCCTACTTCTCCATAGAAGGGGTGCTAAAGAATTTGCAGCTGTGTTTTAAGACTATGATGATCTTTTATTATTTTTCTACATAATATGGGCAGTTATCCACATCTATACAGATCTGTATCATTATTTCATGGTTGCACAGTATCCATTGAATGCTTAGCTATCATTTATTTAACCAATCTAAAGAAAGCCTAAGAAATTTAGCATGAGATTATATTTTACACAATTAAACAGATGACTCTTTTATACATTTCTTTTGTTTCCCACAAAATTTAGCACAGTTAGCATAGGGTTAGTGTTCAGAAATAGTTTTTTAACCTGTCACCACCAATAAGAGCATGTATATCAGAAAATGCAGAGACTGATCATCTACAAGCATGATATTAAAGGATTCCAATTATTAAGGATATTAAGGACTTAAAGAAAGCCATGTTGTTTCTGGAACTCTGCTTGGATTGGTGATTTGAGGAATAGGGAAAACTTCAGCCTATAAGGGAACTCCTGTAAAATTCCAAATATTAAAAAAATGAAAGTTATTATGGTACAAAGAAGGTTAAATCCATTGTTGTTTGCAGATGCAATATTTCCAGTTCCCCAGCCATGAAAGAAGTTTTAAACATCTGAGCCCCTTTGCCAAGTGTTAAGAAATGATTCAGAAATGTAATCCTGGCAGACCCCTATGGAAACATACCTCATGTGTTACAGGCTTTGAGTCTCTTGGTCCTCTTTCTGGGTTTCATGAGACCTCCTGCACTTTCCTTCTCCAGTTCAATTCTCTCTTTTCTTTTCCTGGCCCCCTTTGTGACTTCCTTTACATGGTAGGGTATGGAGCCAACCTGGAAAGGATCCAGGTGAGCCCCTCCCTGTCTCACTCCAGTGGGAAATCAGAGCAGGAGGCAAAGTTATTAGTAAGTTAAGAGACTGCAAACCGTTCTAGATCTGTCATCTCTCCTTCGTAGACTATGAGTTTTCTAAACAGTTAGACTGTAGGAAAAATAAAGCCTGTTTTAATTTGGAAACACTTGGCAGTGCTTTTACCATTTTCAAAAGCTCTTTAGCAGCTCTGAACTCAATTGTCTGGACCACTGTTTGGAACTTGGTAAAAACTGCTATGACTTCTTAGTTCAGATCTCAATACAGAAATCCAAAGAAAGCTGTGCTCCACTAGTGGGTGCCCACCGAGGACAGAATGGGTTGAATTGAGATCATCACATTTTCTGAATTTATGAGAGGTGGGGTCCTTGGGAAATGACCTGACAGACACTGCTCCATTTATCTTAGGGAAGATAGAAATGGATTTCGTAACTGGAGGGGGAGTTCTTTTTGCCTGTCCCAGAGGCTGGCTTCTGTGTCTAGATGGGTAGGGCTTTTCCTCTACTCATGGTCATGCTATGGTCCCAGCAGACTGGACGCTATGTGAGAGTATATGTGTCTGTTTGGAAGAGGGGAGACTGTGCGCTTCACATTTGCCATTTCTGTCCCCCCACAAATGATTACAGACTGTCACCTCTACTACACATCAGGTACTGAGGTAAACTCTAGGATTGGTGAGAAAACCAACTTGGTGGAGGAAAGATTACCATTGCATTTATGATAAATTACCTCCTCAAAATCTTGTCCTCCTTCCTTTTTTCCCTCCTTGCTAACAGAACCCTGATTTTGTGTGTGTGTGTGTGTGTGTATGTGTGTGTGCACGTGCAGCCAACTCGGTAACTAAGCAACTTAGTTGCTTTCCCAGTCTCCTGTTTACCTAAAGATAATCATGTGACTATTCTGGCCAAACAGAATTGAACAGAGACCTGCTGGGGCTTGGAGAAGACTTTTCCTTACATAATAAAAGTGAAAGATGACGTTAACAATACTATCTTTTTCTGTCTTTTATTTACTTTGAACACAGACTTGATGTCTAGAACCGGAGCAATGGCAAAAGGCCAAGGGTATAACCTGTGGACAAGCACGCTGGAAAGGCAGAGGGAGTCACAGCATCATTGACTTCAGTGTGGTTGAGCCTCTGAATCAACGGCAAGTTAATGCCTAACCCTGATTTCTTGCTCTCTAAGTTCTGCTTAACTCTGTTAAATCACTGCACAACTGAATGCACTGGCATTCCTTATGGCCAAAGCTGATTGGCATTCATATGGCATAGTGGCTGCATTCTCAAAAGAGTGTCTCAATAGATAGGAAGTGGAAGCTGCTAGTTCCTTAAGATCTCCACCCAGAAATGGGCATAAGGCCAGTTTTGACCAAGAAATCACAGAGCCTATATTATTCCTTCCTTTCTTGATATTAATTTTTTACAAAGGCTGGTTTTTCAAATTCATAGATCCCAGTACTCAATGTGAGGACTAGCAAAGAATTTTGGGGCCATGATTTAAAGCCACCTGTTTTGGTTTGCTAATGCTTCCAGAATGCAATATACCAAAAATTGACTGGTTTTTATAAAGGGGATTTATTAAGTTACATGTTTACATTTCTAAGACCAAAAAAATGTCCAAACTAAATCCAGATAAAGATACCTTGACTCTGAAGAAAGACTGATGTCTGTCACATGGGAAGGCATGTGGCTGGCATCTCCAGTCCTTTGCTCCTGGGTTGTGTTGCTTCCAGCTTCTGATTCCCGTGGCTTTTTATGTCAGCTCTCCAAGCATCTCTAAACATTTGTGTCCGAGCTTTCTCCAAAATGTTTCCCTGTGTGGGCTCTTTTAAGGAATTTATTAAATTCTAGAAAGTGGAAATTAAAGCGAGCTCAAGGAGACTAAATCTTAAAGCTTTTGCTATTAGTAGGGCCTCATTTTTACTAAAGAGAAAATGGAAGTCCAGAGAGGCTAAGTAACTTGCTCAAAGTCATACAATTAGTATACTGCAGAGTAAGGATAAATATTTAAATCTCCATTGTTCTTTCAGCTACATCAAACTGAACAAAGTAACTCAGGAGAAGAGACTAAAGAGTAGAGGGATGGTGTGCCAGTTTGAAAGGATTATGTACCCTAGAAAAGCCATGTTTTAATCCTGATGTATCTTGTGGAGGCAGCTGTTTCTTTTAATCTCTATTCAGCACTATAGATTGGAAGCCTGATTAGCGCATCTCCATGGAGATGTGACACACCCAATCGTGGGTATTAACCTGTGATTAGAGGGAGATTAACTCCACCCATTCCAGGTGAGTCTTGATTAGTTTACTGGAATTCTTTAAAAGAGGGAACATTTTGGAGAGAGCCTCAGAGCCATGAGAACTGCAAGAGCCCACACAGCCTTTGGAGATGAAGAAGGAAAATGCCCCTGGGGGACCATCATGAAACAAGAAGCCTGGAGAGAAAACTAGCAGATGTTGCAATGTTCGCCATGTGCCTTTCCAGCTAAGAGAGAAACCCTGAGCTTCATTGGCCTTCTTGAACCAGGGTATCTTTTCCTGGATGCCTTAGATTGGACGTTTCTATAGCCTTGCTTTAATTTGGAATTTTCACAAGCTTAAAACTGTAAAGTTGCAACTTAATAAATTCTCCCATTGAAAAGCCATTCTGTTTCTGGTATATCACATTCTGGCAGTTAACAAACTAGAACAGACAATGTGGGATCCAGTAAGGGTGTTGGGGCTTGGCTTTCCTAAAGACATGTGACAAAGTGAAAAGCGGATTTTGAAGCTCTGGAAAGAACAGGAGCGAGATGAGGGCGGGGCGTGTTTACATATAGTTGTTTCCTTCCATCCAGTCCTGGGTTGTGTGTGCAATATCCGAGGAGGTAACAACCACATCTCACTGTGGTTGATGGAACTCCCAACAATTGCAAGATTCCAAGTGTGATATTTCTTTACACTGACTCGGATCCAACCTTAACACAACAAGAAAGATACTGTGGATTTTCAAATCACGGTACACTTTATTTCACAAAAATGCCCTGTTTGTTCCTGCTTTTGTTACTGAGTATATTACTGTGGCTCATGAGTGACTTCCAGTCTAGTCAAACAGCAAGGACCCACCAAAGTTATGATACATGAGGAAGAAGACCTCAGGATTCTACAGGTAGTCTAAGGGCAGAGTTTACAGGCTGCCTGGACCCCTCCTTCTTCCCATCTATAATTATAGCTCTTTAGGAGGATCTCTGTTCTGTAACTGTGGAAGGTTCCAGGCAAATCAATACAGTATTTTAGGGTTTCAGGTGAGTTCCATCACCCATGACTCACAACTCTTAAACCTAAGCCCATCAATCAAGTCTGATGGCTTAATTTAATGTTGAAATAAATATGCCAATCGCAATGCCAATGCACAAATGTATTGCAAACATTTCTACTTCCCAAATGCCAAGGGAGTTACCTCCAGAAAAGAAAGGAGAATTAAGCCTTTCCCTGAATGAAGATGCCTCTTTTTTGTATAACGGGAGTTTAGAGGATCTAAGTGAATGTTTACTGAGTGTCTTCTGTGTTGGAGATGCGAATCATTTTGTCCCTGCCCCTAGATCCTGCTGAGAGATCTTCCCCACTCACAACCTGCAGCAGAGGCCCTATGATCTCTGACTTAGAACTGTTTAGATTTCTAGCTGTGTACTGTAATTTGGAATAAGTAACCACAGTCAGGTAGCTAGAGGCTATGTAAGCCATAGCTGTCCCTGTGGGGAGCCATTTTTTTTTTTAATTTATTTTTTTTAATTTGCATATGGGCAGGAGGCACCAGGAATCGAACTCCAGACCTCCAGTATGGCAGGCCGGAGCTCTGCCTGCTGAGCCACGGCAGCCTGACCCCTGTGGGGAGCCATTTTTGACTTGCTCTCCAGACAGCCCAGAATGAATCCGATGTATAGCAGCAGTGAGATGTCCCACTGCCACAGGGAGAAAGATGGTGGCAGAGAGAATGGGTTCCCTGTCTCCAGATGTTTTCGTGTTGTCTCTATGAGGCCAGCTTCACCCCCTGCTCTGGTCATGCAAGATGTTCCTGGACCTTTAGAATTTATTCTTCTTTACTTATGTGAGTTTGAGGGGTCTCTATCTCTTGCTACCAAACACATTTCTTGATTAAGATCCCCACTAGGTGTGATGCTAGAGACTGTGGGGAGAAGCAAGAATGATTCACATATGACCACTACCTTATCATTTTGAAATATCCTTTTGTTCCCTCATACTTACACCCACATTTATCTGATATCCTGTATCACCATATAGTTCAAATACTTAATTATTTGCTAATTATTCAATGTTTGCTAACCGCTCTTCTCTAACTAAGCAGAAAAGTCCTTGGTGTCAGGAACTATGTCATATATATTTTCTTTTTTTTTTTGCATCCTGTATCTTCTCATGTGCTACTTTGTACTCCTTGAGGGTACCAGTCTTCCAGTTTGAGAAGTGTAAATCTGAGTTCTTCAGTTGCCTATATGGTGTTGAATGCATGTTGAATGAGATTGGAAGTGTTTTCAGAGGAAATGTTTGGTATTGGTTCAGCCCATCTTCATTAAAACTATTAAATGGCCTCGTTTTTTAGGTAGTTAGCTGGGCTGGAATCCTTATCAGGTGAACCCTCTGCTCATTTGACTGAGCATTCAGTTTTGTGTTTAATTAATAACGGAGAATTCTGCACTTCAAATTCTAGCTATTCTATATATTATCAGGATCTTTTGTTGTCAAGCTCTTACCAAAATCTCAGTAATAAACAATCATATTAATAGTGGACTGCCTGAAAAATAATCAGCTCATCTGTTACTCTAATGAAGTCTTATCCTTTTTTTGAATACAGACAGTATGAGAATCTGATGGAAAATAATCATGCACCTTGTGCTGATTTGAAACTGTTACGTACCCCAGAAAAGCCATGTTGATTTTCCTAATCCAAATCTTGTGGAGGCAGATTTATTGTTTAAGGTGGGACTTTTTTTTTTTTAATGTTTTTATTATGGAAAACTTCCAAGGGATTTTCCATATCCCTTGGGAGAGTACCAGACAGGCGCTTCCTAATAATAATTAAAACTGTTGTAGTCGGCAAAATAGCAAAGGAAAGTGAATACAGAATCCGGAACAAAATCCAGTTATTTACTTCAATAATGCAAATTTCATTCCTTCTCTCATTCATTCATCCAGTCCATTCAGTTGTTGGTTCTTTTAGTCCATCTGGTGTGATGATGGCTTGGAGATGGAAGGATTAGAAAAAACTAAAATAATTAAAGCTTATTGTAACCACCCAAGAAAAAGTTGATGAAAGAATTGCATAAGCAAGAATACAGAGAGGAAAGTACAAATGTGAGACTTTTAGGGGGAAAAATCAATAGTACTTATTCACTAGAAGTACTATTGATGGGGAAGAAAAGTTAATCAAAGATGGCAGAAGAATCTTAATATAGTCCCAAGAGGATTGGCATGGTAAGGTCTAAGGGAGGGTATGGCCAGCATTGTGAATATTGCAGTGCATTTTCTTTCCTTTCAATGAGTTTTTTCCTTAAAAATGAAACAGTAGTTTCTAAATATAGGACTTCAATTAAAGAAATGTATCTTCCTTAGGAACAAGATATGTTTCTGCATTTACCAGATGTACCAATAATCTTCCATTGGTATTACATTGTTTTTTGTTCATATACAGCCACATTTACTGAGTCAGTACAGTTTGGGTTCAGGTTTATAATAGCTGAAACACATTAAGATTTTCTGTGAGACGGAGAAAGACAGAAAGAGAAGGAGCTAGCAAGGGAGAACAAATGAATAGAGAGAAAAAGAAAGAGAGAGATGGAGAAAGCAAGAGAGAAAGAGCTCCAAACTAGGTATTTGCCTCATAGGTATTATAAAACTGGCCAATAAAATAAAATGCATTTGCAGAACAACTTTGCAAAGGCCAGCCTTAATAAATACCAGCTTCTGCATTTCCCCTTATTGAGCTTTGGCTTACATTTGTGTTTTATATAAGCTTTTGAAGGACTGCCACATTTAGCAGGAAAGATATGTTTTGCTGATTTTTTTTTAAAAATAAGAAAAGCATAGAATTTATGGATTAAGAAATTGACTAATTAGCTTTCTCGTTGGGGCTGTTCTATTTCTCTTGCTCTCTCATTTTGTTGTTAGGTGATTTCTTTTTCAATTTCATGATTCACTTTCTTTATTTTACAGCTCCAAAGAGCCAAACAGTTCCAGCCATAAATTATTTTTTTCATTCACTAGCTCTGTAAAACACTTCCTTGTATATAACTAAAGACTGCAGATACATATCTTTTAAGCACACTAAGATTTCAAGCCAGTTTATGTGTTATCTCCAGGGCTCCTTGCAAGTGTGTATAACTACAAACACACGAAGAGAAAAATGGTCACTTTTTCTCATTTTTCCCCAAAAATATCCAACAAGCACCAACTAAGAACAGATCTGCCCAAGACAATTACTGAGAAGATGAGGCATAATCTCTGACCTCAAGGGACTCACAAGCAGAGTCATGACAGCCGGGTTAAAAAAAGTCATATGTTTCTTGAGTAAATGGAAAAGTTAATTTCTTATGTTTCAGTAGGAAACGGTAGGAATTTTGACCTTGGTTTTGAGGGAAACTGATCAATAGTGAACCCTGACTGTCCTAAGTGGTGTGATGATGGGGCCAGGGCTTCCTCAGGTAAGAGTGATACAGGTGGGCTAAATGGAGGGAATGGGACTTGAACAGGATGCTGAAGAAGCACCACAGGTAGAAAACACAGAGAGAAGGGGTAAAAGAAGGATGATTCCTAGGCCAGAGGACACAGAGGGTCATTTAAAGTGATTTGTGGGAGACAGTATTGGAAGAGCCAGTTTGATGAAGGGGTCCTTTAAATTCCATAGGCTAGACTTTTTACCTCTGCCCTCTCTCTGCTCTCTCTGTGCCAAGGGGCAGCACTAACAGAATAAATATAGTGCATGTCAAGCTATATTTAGGAAGATTAATCTGGTTCACTCTGTGGGAAAGATTAGAAGAGGAAGAAGCTAGAGGTGGGGGTGGGGACAAGTTAGAAAGCCAATGTCTGGGAAAGAAATGTATTTTAGGGATTTAGCTGGGATTGCTATTGCCCTGGAGGCTACAGATTCCAGAACAACTCAACGCTGGAAGAAAAATTTAACAAATATGACCACACCCAGGTTGCACTTGGGAGTGAATGAGGACAAATGTCTGGTATTATGATCTGACTTCTCCCAGAGCTAGACTCTTCCCTCTGGGTCTACCCCTGCTTGCTCCTAAGGTTTTTTAGTTCCTTCCCTTGTGCCCAGCACTTCATGTTTACCATCATTACTCAACAAAGGACTAGTTCCTTTTAGCAAATCTAGCAAAGGCTAGCAGGACTTTTTGGCAGCAGATAATTTCTGGAATCTCTTCTCCAAATGGAGCCTCTACAAACCAACCTCCCTATCAAAATCCTCCGTGTGAGTGGTGGTGGTTTTATTTAACCTAATCCCTGCTCAGTTACTGTTGGAATGGAGCAAAACATCCAATTATCAACACCAGTTCAGATCTAAAGATGCTAAGTATGCTGTGTTAGAAGGCAAACCCAGAGATACAATAGCAATCGCTGCCCGCTCCCCAGCTGGAATTTACTCACCAGATGGAGTTTATGGCCACTGCCAAGGCTGTGGCACCTCTGGCCCTTTGTAAAGCATGAGTTTAGGTCAGAGAGCCAAGAAAACCACCATGTCTGGGTTGCATGTAAGAGCTTACCTCTACACCTTGCCACAGCTCCCTAGAAATGGCAAGTGTAGAACTTTAGGGTAAAACCCAGTTCACATGCTCTCTTTTAAAGACCCTCTGTTCATCTTGGTAAAAATTAGGAGACAGGGAGATGCAACAGTGGCTCAGTGGCAGAATTATCACCTACCACTCCAGGTCCCGGTGCCTGCCCATGCAAAAAATAAATAAATAAAAATAATTGGAAAGAGAATTTGCTGGAAAAGGCCCTTGGAACTAGAATTTTGATCCCACACCCTTTATATACTTCTAAATGTCTCTCAGATGGTGGCAGATGCCTGTGTCCTAAACTGAAATTAATTTGTTAGAGGAACTCAGAAAACATCCCATGAGTATTAGCTAGAAAAGTCCATGACACAATGTCAGATACTCTCAGTGGCAACATACTTTTTAAATTTAAGTTTACATCATTTTGTTTCAAATGTAGAATCTGTTTGGAATTTGAAAAAAAGAAAAGCTAGATAGCTTACTGTCACTGGCTTTAGAAGAAGCAAACTGGCTGCGGTACTTGGCTGGTGGGGAGAAGATTAAGGGTGTTTAAGTCTCTTGCCCAATCCAAATCCCATCCATCCTTGAGACCTTGGTTCAGATCTCTTCTTTGGCCTTCCCTGTATCAGTGCAGCCCGAATTCACCTCTTCCTCCTCCGAGCTACTATGAAAACTTAGTCTTTTATTATAAACTTCTTTGTATCATTTGCTATTATATGTGCCATTTCTGTTTCTCCAACCAGATGGCAAGATATTTTAGAAAGCACGGATCTTGCTAGATTTCTTGTTATCTCCTAAAAGCCAAACATAATTCTGAGAGTATAATAGGTATCAATAAGATTTATTGGATGAAAATGTTGAGCATCAAAGTAGGGTTCATTCCTCACGAGGAGCTCAAGCTCAGAGTGACCCAGAGCTGGGCACATGGTGAAGGTGTGCCGTGATGCTGGCAGCTACTGTTGGCAGATAGGAGTGACTGTGGGGCATCCTGGTTAAGAACATGGGCATTAGGGACAGTACACCTGGGTTCAGGTCTTGGTTTTGCCATTTTTTTTTTTAGCTGTGTGGCATTGTGCAAATTATTTTACTAAACTTTAGTGTCCTCATATCTAAAATGAGAATACAAATAGTACCTACTTCCTAGCATTCTTTTGTTGAGGAAAACGTAAGATGCCATGTCTCAGCAGGGTATGAAGTAATGTAATTCCATGGCCTGCCTCATAATATGCCAACCGAAGAGCCTGATGTCCAGATGTGGAGAGTTTATAATCCTGTTCCTTCCCTGTGGACAGCCTGGAGCCCCAGAGGTGCCTACTCAGTCTCAAGTGTCACTTGAACCAGCCTTCCCAGATGACTTCATCTGTAACCAGGTTGCTGCCAAAACCTGCTGCTGCTGCTGTGAAGTCCACTATAGCCCTGGCAATTCAAAGTAAGTCCCCTTTGCAGCCATTAGTAAATCTGTAGTGGTCCATCAGGCCATAAGAGAGATAGTTTCTGGCTTTCTGGAGTTATAACTTTTCTTTTGGGGGTGGGGGGGGGAGTGTTGTGCACGAGCCAGGAATCGAACCTGGTTCTCCCACATGACAGGCAAGAATTCTACCACTGAACTACCTTTGCACCCCTGGAAGTTCTATAACTTTTTAATAGAACTTCCCCTACCTGCTGGGGGTTTGCTCTGGTCAAGGGAAATAATTAACCCATATATGATTATGGAAACTGTATTAGTTTCTTGGCTGCTGAAACAAACACACATGCCATGGGTTGGCTTAACAACAGGAATTCATTCGCTCATGGTCTCCAAAGCTAGAAGGCTTGCTTCCTCCTGGAGTTGATTGATGTCTTCTGGCTGGCCAGCAGTCTTTGTGGTTCCTTGGCTTTTCTGTCATATGCCAATGCACATGGTGGTATCTTTGCCTTTCTCTTCTGGGTCCCATTGACTTCCAGCTTCTGGCTGCTCCCCAGGGCTTTCTTTAAGTCTGAACTTCATTCTGCTTATAAAGGACTCTGGCAATCTGGACTAAAGCCCCAAATTATTCAGTTGGCCACAACTTAACCAAAAATAACATCTTAAAAAAAAAGTTCTATTTATAATAGGCATACCCACAGGAATGGATTAAAATTAAGAGCATGTTTTTCATGGGTATATAACTCCAAGCCACCCCAGAGACTAACAGGGGAGGATACCTCACCTAAAAGTTTAATGTGGTCTACTATTCAAAATCTGTGATTTCAAAGTTTCATTCAGGTCTTTGTGTAGGTAGAGAGTGGCCATGGGGGTTTGTGGCCTTGTTGGTTGAAAAGAGTAATAATAGATCAGATTGCTGTGTACTGAAGACCTCTGGGGATGGTTCCGGACACAGATATATGAACAAAGAGAGAACAGTCCCTATCCTGCTTAGTTGCAGGTAGGAGAATCATAGTATTTGGAAAAAATATTTATCTTCTTTAGTATTGAGAGGTTTATGTGTGTGTTCCAACAGTTACCCACCAAAGAATGAGGAGGCAGAGCTTTGCCTCACATGGATGGGTGGTCTTGGAAGGGGACCAAACCTACAGTACTAAGACCTATCCCGCGTGCCCTGTGGAAATGCCTTGGTGTTATTCTAGACTGAGTTTCCTGGGCTGGGCCCACACATACCTTTGACTCTGTGCCTGAAGTCTGTCATTTACTCCATGGATGAAAGTTAAGATGAGGGTCAAAAGGTAAATTTCATAATACATGTCCAGAAAAGTTCCTTGCTTTCTGTTTGGGAGGAGTGGGGAATAGGCAACAGAATCAATTAGCAGGAGGGTTCAAAGTTGTGCGTAGAAAATATTGTCAAATTAAAAAACAAGTCTGCACTTGGTAAGGAGAGACTTTATTGGAAAGGATGACTGCAAAAGGAGAAATGGGCTGTTGCAATAGAGGGAGAGAACAATAGGGAGAACACGATGATCATCAAGTCTGTAAGCATCTCAAGTGTTAGGGAAAAAGTCTGTTTTTTTTTTTTTTTTGTAGAGAGGAAAGAATGCATTGTAGGGAAGTAGGATGAAAGGGTAGTGTTTAGTAGATCAGAGAATAATTTATGCTGAAGTGGCCTGATTTCTGGGATACAGCCGTAAAGTTCAAGGATCTGGGAGAAGCAGAGAAGCTTAACGAACATTTGGTTAACAACCGTTTTGTTCCACTTGATCAGTGGACTGAAGCATTTCAGCTAATTATTTATGAGACAAAGAGTGGGAGTGTGGAGGGTCTCAGTTTGGTCTTGTCATAGATATACAAGGGACATCACTGAGTTTTATCTAAGTCGTATGGGTAGTTCTTTGCCATTTTCTGGAATACAAAAACTGTGGGGATGGTGATGGGATATCTCAACCTTTCTGTTTTCCTGGATCACAGGGTTCAGTTAAAATTTTAGCAATGTTTCTATCTTTTTGCACTGGTGGATGGAATGGGCTGAGAATCATAGAAGCCCGGTCCCACCCTTTTGGTCTCCTGTGACACTGGCCTCTGTAATGATGAATAAAGAGACATGGGATTCCCTCTAAGTTAGGTGCCCACCATGACTGATTTGCTGTACCTGGCTTTGTGATTGGTAGGAAAGAGTCCTTAACGTGAATGACAAATTAACAGTGACTGTGCTGGCTGTGGCAGGAGCCACAGAGAACAAAGGTCTCTTTGTTTAGATGAGACTTTTAACAGAATAACTGGTGGATTGGATTCTCCTTTCTCACCAGCACAATCCACACAGCAATACATTTCCCAAAGGCCAAGGGAAGTCCAGCCCTGTGGGTAAAGCTCACTGTCTAAGAGAAAAATAGAGGAGGATGACCCCCAAGACAAGGAAGCAGAATTAGGAATGGGGCATAAATGATGTGAATTTTGTTTTCCTTTCTCCTGGACTCTGGAATGGTCAAATTTAGTGCCAGGTGTTAAGAATTTTTTTTTCCTATTTTAGCATCTCCTTGAATTGCCACCAAAATCCATCACAAGCCATTATTGACATCTGTATAATGTCAGTAATAAAGATTTGTAATGGTGCTATGGGGAAATAGGACTAAGCTGGTTGTGGCAGCATGGCTTCTCTGTCATTCTACTATGGGGCCAGTAGTAAAGCCAGGTGAAGCCAGCATGGGAAGAAGACATGATATAGAGGAGTAGGGCCTGACTCATGGACAGGAATATGAATACATCACAAACAGAAGAAGAGACCTTCACTGAGACAAGAGACAAAACTTCTTTAAGGTTAACGGCAAACTGTTTAGATTGCCTTCCACATAACCCCTCTTCTAGGGTGTAAGCCCATTGCACCCAACTCCAATTGGCTGAGTTGAAGCAGATTCTGATGCCAAAAGCCTTGTAGGTGCAGAATGGATGCTTCCCTTGGAAATCAACCCACTAATCCTATCAACCTCTAATGTCATAGTAAATTGTTTAAATCCAAAAGTTCATTGTCTTACACTGTCATCAAGTCTTGGTAGTGGCTACTTTAGTCCATCTAATATCATTTAATTAATTTGAGTATCAAAAAGGAAGGGAATTGGTCACTTATAATAATAATGGACAAGTGTAAATAAGTGATTAGGGTAGTACAGTGTATTAGTCAGGGTCCTCTAGAGAAACAGAACTATAAAGGGGATATCTGTAAATATGAGATTTATAAAGGTGTCTCAGACAATTTGGGTAATGGAAGAGTTCAAAATCTTCAGGGCAGGCTGTGAAGCTGACAGCTATGATGAAATGTCTGGATGAACTCCACAGGAGAGGTTTGCTGGCTGAAGAAGCAGTGAAGAGGTTTCTCTTCTTTAAAAAGTCTTAACTGATTGAATTACCTCATTGCTGGGAGACGTGCTTTAGTCGATTGCAATGTAATCAGCCACAGATACAATCAACTGACATGATTTAATACACCAGCCTTCTGGTTTATCAACCAACCATGAAATATCCTTGCAGCAATGGTCAAGCCAGTGCTTTCCTGACCAGACAACTGGGCATCATAACTTGGCCAAGGTGACACCAGAACCTAACATCACAGTCCACCCCTTGTCAATTTGACACCTATACACATCACCTTGAAAGATGCTTAATTTCCACATAGAACACAATAACAGACATATGTTTTGCCTAACAATATTCAACTCTCCTGTGTACAACCAGAAATGTACTACATATCTCCAGAATAAGGTGCGAGTCCTTAGGTAACATTTGCTCTTAAACTTCATATCCTATGACTTAAATACTGTAACATGAACAATACAACTTTTGTCATATAATAAGAGGAGAACAAGATATTTATTTATGTATAAATGCAAACATAGTCATAACAAAACAGAGAGGAAATATTCATCCAATCACCATCCTTGTTTCTGTAACTGGTCACATAGTTGTAGTTTATATTTGTCACTACATTCTTCTGCTACTCATTGCAAGTTCTCTTTACCCTCAGCAAGTACTTTGGCTGGCTGTGATTCTTTGCCAGGTGGGGTGACCCAAACCTTCATTACTGAAGTTTCTGGGCCATTGGTAGTCCTGCCTGGATTGGATTGTTGCAATTTTCCATTGACTGTAATCACAGTTCATGGTAGTGCTAAGAGACACCCTAGGGAATCTCCTGCGTTCCAGGAAAGCTTTTCTTTACCTGCATTGTGTAGTTGCAGTACTATTTCCCCTTGATAGTCAGGATCAATCACCCCAGACAAAACAGTAATTCCTTTTCATGCCTGTTGATTCAGTGGCATGAGAAGCCCAAAGTGGCCGGGTGGTAGTCTTAACTTCCAGTTCAATGGACTCATTGTTGTGTCCCCTGGCAGGGTACTTTTCCTTTTGGAACTAAGACCTATAGACCAGCAGAACTTAAGGTTTAAGGGATAGGAAGCAAAAAATTTCCTAGTGGATCACTAGAGTTGATAGTAAGTGGTGCCCCTACCATTTCCACCCCTTGATTCTTGGACCCATGAATCCTGGTATGGGAGAAACAGCACCATAGAGTGGACACTGATTCAGAGAATACCTAACCTCCTGGAGAACATTGCCTCAGCCCTGCAAGGTATTGCCAACTAGTTGGCCCCATAATTGGGTTTTCAAAATGCCACTGCACCATTTTATCAACTCAGCTGCCTCTGGATGATGGGGAATAAGGTAAAACCAGAGAATTCCATGATCATGTGCCCATTTCTACACTTCATTTGCTATGAAATGGGTTCCTTGATCAGAAGCAATGCTGTGTAGAATATCATGATGGTGTATAAGGCATGCCATAAGTCCACAGATGATAATTTTTGCTGAAGCATTGCATGCAGGGAAGACTAACCCATATCCAGAATATGTGTCTATTCTAGTTAGAACAAATCGCTGCCTCTCCCATGAAACAAGTGGTCCATTGTAATCAACCAACCACCAGGTAGTAGACTGATCACCTCAGGGCATGGTGCCATATCAGGGACTGAGTGTGGGTCCCTGCTGCTGGCAGGTTAGACACTCAGCAGTGGCTGTAGCCAGGTCAGCCTTGATGAGTGGAAGTCTGTGTTGCTGAGTCTATGCATAATCTCTATCTCTACCATTATGTGCACTTTGTTCATGAGCCCATTGGGCAATGGCAGGAGTGACTAAGGACATCCCAGAAATGGATTGTATTGCTGTAGCTGTCCACTTCTGGGTGGTCTCTACATTTCATGCAGAACTATCTGTAAACCAGGTATGAGCTTTCTCTTCCTCAGTCAACAGACTGTAGGGAACTCCCCAAAATGTTGTAGTTCTGGGCTGGGAAAGAGAAGGTAATGTGGCAGGAGTGGGGGTCGCAGGCATTTGGGCAACTTCCTCATGTAACTTACTTGTGTCTTCAGGAGCTGCTCAAGCCCCATCTCTTATATATCATTTCCATTTTATGATGGAGTGCTGATGCGCACGCCCAACTTTATGGCTTGGTGAGTCACGCAATGCCCGGCTGATGATAGGCAACTTAGATCTCATGGTAATTTGGTGGCCCATGGTTAAGAATTCAGTCGCTACTAAGGCCCAGTAGCAGGCTAAAAGGTGTTACTCAAAAGGAGAGTAGTTATCTACTGTGAGTGGTAAGGCTTCGCTCCAAAATCCTAAGGGTCTGCATTGTGATTCTCCTATGGAGGCCTGCCAAAGGCTCCAGACAGCATACTTATTTGCCACTGATACTTCCAGAATCATTGCATCTGCTAGATCATATGGGTCAAGTGACAGAGCAGCTTGTGCAGCAGTCTGGACTTGTCACAGACCATCCTTTTTTTCCGGTACCCACTCAAAACTAGCAGGTTTTCTGGTCACTTGGTAAATGGACCAGAGTAGCACACCCAAATGAGGAATATATTGTCTCCAAAACCCAAAGAGGACAACTAGACATTGTGCCTCCTTTTTGATCATAGGAGGGGCCAGATGAAACAGCTTATCCTTCACCTTAGAAAAGATATCTCAACATGCCCCACATCTAGAAATTTCACTGCGGTGGAAGGCCCCTGTATTTTTTTTTTTTTTTATTTATCTCCCATCCCCTGACACACAAATGCCTTACCAATAAGTCTAGAGTAGTTGTTATTTCTTGCTCACTAGGTCTAATCAACATCATATCATCAATATAAGGGACCATTGGATGTCTCGTGGGAGGGAGAAATGATCAAAATCCCTGTGGACAAGATTGTGACAGAGGGCTGGAGAGGTGCTACACCCTTGAGGCAGGATAGTGAAGGGTATACTTCTGGACTTGCCAGCTGATTGCAAACTGTTTATGATGGTTCTTACTGACAGCTATTGAGAAAAAAAAAAGCATTTGCCAGATCAATAGGTGCATATCAGGTACCAGGTGATGTATTGATTTGCTTAAGCAATGATACCACATCTAGAACAGCAGCTACAATTGGAGTCACCACCCTGGTTAAATTTATGATAATCCATTTTCACCCTCCAAGAACCATCTGTTTTCTGCACAGGCCAAATATGAGATTTGAATGGGGATGTGGTGGGAATCACCACCCCGGCATCCTTCAAGTCCTTAAGAGTGGCACTAATATCGGCAATCCCTCCAGGAATCTGGTATTGCTTCTGATTCACCTTTTCTTATAAGTAGGGGCAGTTCTGGTGGCTTCCATTTGGCCTTTCCTACCATAATAGCTCTCACTCCATGAGTCAGGGAAGCAATGTGAGGATTCTGCCAATTGCTAAGCATGTCGATTCTAATTATGCATTCTGGAACTGGGGAAATGACCACAGAATGGGTCCAAGGACTACTAGACCCACTGTGAGACAGACCTGAGCTAAAACTCCATCAATCAGCTGACCTCCATAAGCCCCTACTCTGACTGGTGGAGCAAAGTGACATTTTGGGCCTCCTGGAATTAGTGTCACTTTTGAGCTAGTATCTAATAATCCCTGAAATATTTGCTCATTTCCTCTTACCAGTGCACAGTCACTCGGTAAAGGCTGCAGGTCTCCTTGGGGAAGGCTGGGAGGAAGGTTAACAATGTAAATTTTGGGCAGTGTAAAAGGGTCCTTCCCCAAGGGTACTTGGTCCTCCCCTCATTCAAGGGGCTCTGGGTCAGAAAATTGTCTCAAGTCTGGGAATTGATTAAGGAGCCATGATTCTCTGTTTTTGTAATTCAGGTTAGACTTCTGTTCACTTGACCTGGAATTCTTCTGTTTATTCAGCTTAAATAAGAATTTAGTAGACTGCCCATCTATTTTAATTCTAGGTACCCCATGATCTACTAGCCAACATCACAAGATTTCTGCATGTCAGATTATTTCGACTGTTGCTTTGAGTCTGCTGTCCACTATGGTGGCCATGTCCACCTTGTCTGTGGTGATTAACTGTCACCACATAGCTTCTGCAAACTTGGGATCCAATCAACCCCATTGTGTTTAAGGATTCCAGCTCAGTGACAGCAGTTCCCACAGTAGGATCTGATCTACAGAGAAAAGTGACTATAGAGTTCTTCAGGGATAATGGAGCTAGTCTCACAAATTCATTTCTCAAGGTTCTAGTGACAGATGTGTCCTCTGGATATTCCTGGGATGTGTGAGTAGGTCTTCCAGGATAAATCCACTCTGGATTGGAGACATTAGAATGTCTCTCTAAGCCTCTGGATTCCCTCATCTACATTATACCAGGGCAGTTCTGGCATTTCAACCTCAGGTAACGTTGATGACCTTTTGATCCATGTTTCCTCAACCATCCAAACAGTGCTTTCTAACCCCTCAAGCTACAACATTGAATGCGGAATCTCTGCTCAGTGGGCCCATATCAATAAATTCAGCTTTATTCAACTTTATATTTCTTCCACCATTATCCCACACCTTTAATGTCCATTCCTACATATATTCCCCTGATTTCTATCTATATAGATTAGAAAACTCATGCAATTCTTTTGGAGTATAGTGTACCACCTCATGGGTCACACTTTGTACCTCCCCTTTCAGGGCCTGCTGGGACTTTAGTCTAGTTATATGTCTTGAAAAAAGAGGAGTAGTGGGGGTGGGTCATGTAAAGAAATAGTACTTTCTTTCAAGCCAATTACTTCAGGGCATTCTGTTGCAGTTTCATCTGGTGAAACAGGACTGTTCACTCCAGAAAGAGGAGTGAGGGCTGTTTCCCCATGGGAGGTGGTTACAGAGTTAGCAGGCAGTGAAGGGTTAATCTCACTAGGTGGCGGTTGGGTGGCAGACTCCTCTGGGCAGACTGGAGGCTGGGAAGCTGCTTCCTCAAGGCAGGTTGGAGGTTGGGAAGCTCTTTCCTCTGGACAGTCTATTACTGATATATCTAGCAAAGTCTCAGCAGATTCCAGGAAATCCATCTCCCCATTGCCATCATTATCAAGTCAAATATTCTCATCCCATGTTTTAGGATCCAATTTTTTTCCAATCAAAGCCCTTACTTTAATAGCAGACACCTTGCAAGTTTGATATTTTAGTTTCCATTGTAAATCTGCTACTCACACAATGAAGCTCTGTGTTTGTTTTTCAGAGATCTCAAGTCTGAAACCACAGGAAATAAGATTTTCGTTTAGTGCAAACAAGGAAACGTTTACATCATTCATGCAGTGCTTAAGTTGCCAATTGGAAGCCTTTAGCTCATCCTGTTCCTTCATCACTGTATCCAGCATATCTAACAACAACCAGTCAACATCATTATGCCTTTAATTCCACAAAACTCCATAAAGATGTCAAAAATCTCACCCAGAGCCATGCCTTGTATATGCACACAATTAACAGAACCTAATAGTGATATTTTGAGTATTACTCTTGCCAACTGTACTGGTTTGAAATGTATGGACCCTAGAAAAGCCATGTTTTAATCCTAATCCCACTTTGTAAAGGCAGCCATTTCTTCTAATCTGTATTCAGCACTGTATGTTTGAAACTGTAATTAGATCATCTTCCTGGAGATGTGATTTAATCAAGAGTGGTTGTTAAACTGGGTTACATAGAGGCATGTCTCTACCCATTTGGGTGGGTCTTGATTAGTTTCTGGAGTCCTATAAAAGAGGGAGAATGAAAGACAGTCAGAGAGAGCCAGAGAAGAATGACATAGCCACGAGAAGCAGAGCTCACAAGCCAGTGACCTTTGGAGATGAAGAAGAAAAATGCCTCCCAGGGAACTTCTTGAAACAGGAAGCCAGGAGAGAAAGCTAGCAGATGATGCCTTGCTTCCCATGTGCCCTTCCAACCAAAAGAGAAACTGACTGTGTTTGCCATGTGCCTTCTCCTTTGAGAGAGAAACCCTGAACTTCATTGGCCTTCTTGAACCAAGGTATCTTTCCCTGGATGCCTTTGATTGGACAATTCTATAGACTTGTTGTAATTGGGACATTTTCTCAGCCTTAGAACTGTAAACTAGCAACTTATTAAATTTCCCTTTTTAAAAGCCATTCCATTTCTTGTATCTTGCATTCTGGCAGCTAGCAAACTAGAACATCAACTCACCCCAAGGACTGTCAGTACCATCTTGATTATTGGGAACAGAGTCATTAGTGCCTCTGAGTCTAGGCAGAGTAGAAACACAATTGTAAAAGCCCATTTTTAAGATTCTATTTCTCAACAACCACTCAAAGTATTAACCTGTATTGGTAGGGTTCTCTAGAAAAACAGAACTAACAGGCGATATCTGTAAATATGACATTTATAAAGGTGTCTCACGCAACTGTGAGAATGGAAGAGTCCAAAATCTGCAGGGCAGCCTGCAAAGCTGGCAGCTATCATGAAATGTCTGGATAAATTCCACAGGAGAGGCTTGCTGGCTGAAGAAGAAGTGAGAAGGTCTCTCTTCTTCTTTAAAAAGTCTTCAATTGAATTACCTCACTGGTGGGAGACCTGCCTTAGTTGATCATAAATGTAATCAGCTACAGATGCAATCAATTGACTGATGATTTAATACACCAGCCTTCCGGTTTACCAACAAGCCACAAAATATCCTTGTGGCAATGGTCAGGTCAGTGCTTGCCTGACCAGACAACTGGGCATCATCACTTGACCAAGTTGACACCAGAACCTAACTATCACATACAGTAATAGTATATAAATAATCCACTGAAGGGTATATTTGAATTTAGTTAAGATGGGAAATTTTATGTTTTATATATATATGTTAACACAATAAAAATTTTAAACCAACAACAACGTAGAACCATACAACACGAAGAGTGAACCCTAATTTGAACTAAGGACTTTATTTAAAAAATAATTCTAATAATATTGGGTCATCATTTCTAACAAATATGCCATGTTGATGTGTGATTTTATTAATAAACAAAGCTATATGGAAGTGGGGAGATATATGGGAACTGCACAATTTTTCTGTAAATCTACAACTGCTCTAAGAAATAAAGTCTCTTAAAAAAAAAAAGTAGTGGATGGTCCATGGTGGCTTAGCAGGCAGAGCTCTCACCTGCCATGCCAGAGACCTGGGTTTGATTCCCGGTGCCTACCCATGCAA
>PVIY010018813.1:0-46891 GCA_004026745.1 Myrmecophaga tridactyla | reverse complement strand
CCCCCCCCACACACACACACCCGCCCCCCCGCAAGGAAGACTCCTCCCCAAAGTCCTGTCCGACGTCAGCACGCCCTCCCCACTGCCTAGGCTAGAGCGGGTGGGGCAGTAATTAGTCCCGGGGGCTGCCTTCTCCCTTAGCGTCTCCTGTACCTGTCCACACACCTTGGTAAATTGTCCCTTTACCAGACTCTCCTCAAATTACCCAAGTTGAGTATTTCCCACCAGGGCCCTGACTGGTCTGTGGAACACAGATAAGGTGAATTGTTAACACACCTCCAAGTGCCCCTCACCTGTGACCTGAGGAGAACCCATTCCCTCTCCCCTCGCCGTGTCGTCAGTGGGGCTCAGTGTGTCATCACCCCTTGTATGGACCTTACTGGGCTCCCTGGCCCGGCCCCCAGCCCCACCCATACACCACACGCGTGAGGCCCATCCTCCCCCTACCACCCTGAGCTCCGGTAAGGCAGAAAAGCAGGACACAGCCCTGAGCGGAGCAGGCCCACAGGTTCCATGGCCAGTGACACTGTAGCGAGCCCTCCCCAGAAGTAAGGGGGCTGTGGGCAGGGAGCAGACACATCAGCTGACCCTTTCCCCATGTGGGGGAGAAAGGTGACCGTGCAGGGCACTATGGAGCTGAGGGGCGCCCAACTCAGCCTGGCTGGAAGTGGGAGCAGGGAGCCGGGCAGGTGAAGGCCTTCCATGCAGGGGGCAGCATGAGCAAACAGAAGGCAAGGGACAGCGTGGAGGCTGCTGGCTGCCATTTGGTGTTGCTTAAGTGCTGAGTAGGAGGCAAGGGTGGAGGCAGGGAGGGGAGTGGGCAGGGCCCAGGTGGGGCCAGCGGGGCAGGGGGTTCGGGGGTGGCTGCAGCCTGTGAGGGGCCTGGAGCACAGGAGGGAGCTGGTGAATGGGCACAAGGAGGGGCACATGGAGGCTGGGAAGGGAGGGGCCTGGATGAAGGGGCCTGGTGGGGACTGACGGGGTGACAGAGGGGCTGGATGGGGGCCTGGTGTCCCTGAGGGGGTTCCCTTTCGGTCATCCCCTCACCTCTCACGGCCTAAGGTTCCAGGTCAGACCCTGCAAACATGCATTTAACTAAGCCAGCTCCTGTCCTCATCAGCCCTTCCCCTCAACCCATCTCTGTCTTTGGCCTGCCCAAGGCAGCCATGTCCGTGCAGAAGCCAGCCAAGGGGGGCATCAGGCACCAAGGCAGCCCCCTTGCCTCCCCCCATGCCCCATGTCCCCTAAACAGCCTCCAGCAGACCTGTGTGCGATTTTTATTTGCTTTGCTTTGGTCTATACAAAACAACCAATAACCAAAACATAAAGCGATAATAATAAAACGCCGTCCGGACCTCCCCCTGTCCCCCGACTCTGGTGTCAGGATGGGGGCAGGGGGGTGAGTTTGAAACAAGAAGGGGAAGAGAAAGCCCCTCACCGCACACCAGAGGGGTCAGCCAAGGGCACTTCTAGGGTCAGCTGGGGCATCTGGGGGTGAGGGAGCTGTCCCTGGAGCTGCCCCGGGAGGGGCAAAGCCAATTTAGCATCCCGGAGAGTGACTCGCTCTCCACTTCGCCGCCGCCCCATCTCCCCCGGAGGGTCCCTGAATCTTTCAAAAGAAGCTTTGGATTTGGGGGGGTTGGGGCCTTGAATCCGGGACCCGGAGACCCAGGGGAGCTCCCAGCAGTTGGTCAGGCAGAGTTTGGTGAGAAGCCAAAGACCTCCAGGGCCCAGGCAGCTGGACAGGGGCAGGGCCGGGGTTTGCTGGGCAGGAAACGAGAGTGGACAGCTTGTGTCTTAAAGCTTCAGGGGCCAGCGGGGCACGGCCCAGAACGGAGAAGCAGGAGCAGCTCACCCTCCCAAGAACCACCCTATGGAGGAGAGCCGGGAGGCGCGGGGCTCCGCAGGAAGTCATGGCCCCGGCACCCTCCCTGGCTCAGGCACTTTTCTGTCTCCCTCCATCGGCGGCCCGGAGAGGCTCTCTGATGAGCAACCGCACCTGGGGGGAGTGGGGCGGACACAGAGGGCGGCGTGGGGGGCTCGGCGCAGCAGCGTCTCCCACAGGCCCAGGCCCCTCCTGCGTCACCCCTCAGCCCCGCCCCCGCCCCCGCCCCCCACAGAGAGGCCGGGTCTCCTTCCTCAGAAAGGAGGGGCCGGAAGAAGCAGGAGCCTGACCCGGAAGCAAAGACGCACAGATAAGGCAGGCCATGGGGACGCGCAGTGGCGGGGTCCCCGCGCCTCCCCCAGAAAGGTGTTCCGGTTTCAGCAGAGAAGTGGGGGAGCTTCCATAAGAAGGGACCGCGGGCGTTCCAGGGGGCAGGGAGCGCGCGTGCCTCGGCTGCGGGGTGGAGGGCGCCGCGCTGGGGCTGGAGGCAGCTAGGCCAGCATGTGGTCCCCGGCGGCGTAGGGGGGCCTGAGCCCGTCGCTGTAGGTGTCGATGGGGTAGTCCCCGTCCATGTCCAGGGGGTCCAGGGGCACGTCGCTCGAGTACATGGGGCGGTAGGTGGCGTCCATGTCTGTGGGAGGGGGCAGGGGCTCCGTCCAGGGGTCCGTAGGCCGCCCCCCCAAGAGGGGCTCCGCGTGGCCCTCGGCCACCTCCATGGGCCTGACCCTCTCCCCGGACCCCCACATCCAGGGACCCAGACTGGGATCCACGTGGACATCACAGATCCCGCCGCTGCCCTCGGGCCCCGCAGATCCCAAGGCTCTCCTTCCCTCGCCACCCCCGGCCCCCACCCGGCCGGGCTGTCCGGGGCGCCGCACTCACCGTCGCCGTAGGGCTCGTTGGTGGGGACCATGCTCTGGGCCTGAAGGAGAGAGGCAGGCGTGAGGCGGGGGCGCAGCAGGTTCAGGCCGCCCGGGGTCGGGGGCCCAGGAGACGCTTCTGAGAGCGGGGGGCGGGAAGACCCCTTGGAGGACCAGAGGATGCCAGAGTGGGGCCACTCGCGTCCTCGGGCCCCTCCCCAGGGCAGAGGGTCCCACCATGCACTGAGCGGCCTGGGGAGTGGGCTGGAGAGGACAGGGCCCAAGAACAGGTGCGGGAGAGAAGGGCTGCGGGAAGACGGCGGACTGGGCAGCCCCAGGAAGCAGCCCTTCACCAAGGCGGCGGGAACTGCATCAGCTATTTGGAAACTCGAGTCTAGTGGCACACTGTGCAGCATCCAGGGAAGAGGTGGAGAAAGAGGCTGGTAGATTGCAGCAAATATCAGTGAATTTTTGCGGTTTTGGTGGGAATGTAAAGTGGTGCCGCAGCTGTGGAAAACAGTTTGGCCATTCTTCAGAAAGTTAAATATAGAATTGCCATATGACCCGGCAATTCCACTCCTAGGAATACACTCAAAGAACTGAAAGCAGGGATGCTGATGGATAGCTGTCCACCAGTGTGCATCACGGCATTATTCACAATGGCCAAAAGGTGGAAGCAACCCAGTGCCACCAACAGAATGTGGTAGATCCATTCAATGGAATATTACTCAGCCATAAAAAGAGGTGAAGTGCTGGCACATGCTGCAACACGGATGGAGCCTGAAGATATCATGTTGACTGAAATAAGCCAGACGCAAATGGACAAATATTGTAAGATTACTCTTATATGAAATACTTAAGCCTGAGCGAATTCATAGAGACAGCAGAATAGTAGTTACCAGGGATGTGGGAGGGGGAATGGGAGTTATTGCTAAGTGAGTGTGAGTTTTGGTTTGGGATGATGAAAGTAGTCCGGAAATAGTGGTGAAAGTACTATCAGAGAATTGTTTATTTAAAATGGTTAAAATGATTTTTGTGTTATATATATTTTATCACAATTAATTATCTAAAAGAGAGAGAAAAAATGGGTGCAGGGAGCGCCACCCAGGAGCAGGGCCACCACTGGCCTACACAGTACCCTTGTGCAAATGAGAAAACAGTACCTCTTCCTCAAACCCTCCGTATTGGTTTGGGCACAATAAAACTGCCATTTTTGTGGGTCAAAACCAGACATATGGCTCAACCTATGACTTTCATCCGCTAGAAAACTGCCTTCAATGATCCAATTATAAAATAATGGATGACACTGATGGTATGGTAGGAGCCTTCCTAAACGTGCTGCCCTTGAGCAGTGTGCAACTCGCACGACCCCACGTGACAGCCCAGGCGATACTCACAGCCTCCCAGGCGGCCGGGTCATGCTTGAAGAGGGAGTTGGTGAGCTCCACAGACACGCGCTTGCGGTAATCCGGGTTCTTGTCCTCCGAGATGCGGAACAGGACAGCAGCGGCGTAGGTGGCTGGGCAGAGAGGAAGGGAATGGCCAAGTTAGGCACCTGCCGGCAACCTGCACGCCACCCCCACCGCCGGCCCGGCGGCACAGCCTCTCACCAGTGCCCTCGTTGCGGGAGTGGAGCAGCTCCATGAGAGGGGCCGAAGCTCCCTCGGCATCAATGGCATCGGCCGCCTCCTTGTCCTGGGCCAGCTCGCACAGCACCCCCGCGGCCACGCGCTGGATGTTCTCCACCGAGGAGTACAGCAGCTAGGGGGAGGGTGGGCCCGGGTGGAGGCGGGTGAGGGGCGAGCCACGAAGCAACACATGCACCCCACGCCCTGCCCTGCCCTCTCCTCCCCCTCCTTTTCTGGATTTAACACACGCTCATACCAGATGTGGAAAGTCCAGGGAAAATACAAAGAAATAGAAAAAAAAAAAATCAGTCCTAAGTCCACCACCCACGCATAACCTCGGTTAACACGCCGGCATATTTCCATTGCATTTTTAAATCATAGTCCAAATATTGTATATGAAATTTTGATCCCTGCTTGTCTCACCTAACATAAGGCATTTTCATATTGTATTAAAATTTTTTTCCCAAAAATCTTAATGCTAAAAAACAAAACAAGAACCAGCTAAATAACTCATTTGACACCATTGAAGGTTGCTATCATTTACTCTAAAAAGCAATATAGTTAGAGGGAATTTTTTTTAATTCCTCTTATACATTTTTGTATCTATGGCCACGTGATATCATGGATCAGTCTCTTTAGCCATTCTCATAACTGGGCATCAGTTTGTTTGCAATTATTATAAGTAACAACATTGGCATCAGCTCTATGCACAAATTTTTGCCCATACTTTAAATGATTTAAAATCATTTCACAAGGAGAACCCCAGACTTGATTACTTGGTCAAAGGGTATGTACATTTTCAAGACTCTTCGTATGTATTTCAAAATTGCCTTCCAGAGAGGTTAGACCAACTTACCCTCCCACCAGTAGTGTATGACCCTGCTGATTTCATCACAGCTTTATCAGCACAGGGCACTCGTCTTGTGTTGTTTTTTTCCCTTGGCCAATTTGATAGTGGAAAATGGGCTCTCACTGGAGTAAGTTTCATTTTTTTACTCCTGGGGCTGAACACTGTTTGTCTGTAAGCCACCTGGGGATAACCTATCTCCTTTGCCCATTTATGTACCAGGATCTTGTATAAATGTGTTCTTTTATATGAAGGATAGTAAATACCTGTCTGTTGGGATACTTTCAAATATTCCCCCAGTTTGCTATTTACCTTTTAATGCTTTTGAGGTTGTTTCTGACATGCAGAAGGTTGTAATGTATATGTGGTTGAATCTCAAAAAATTTTTTTTCCTTTGTGATTTCTTCCCTTGCTTTTAAACTTGGAAAGTCATTCCAATCCAGAGGTTTGCAAAGTGGTCACTCCTGGTGTGATCAATTTCTCCCAAACTCCTATTTTGTCCCTCTCGATGCTTGGGCCAGGCTCTCCAAACCCTCAGCTGGCTTGGCTCCTAATCTTCCCCGTCAGCTGGCAGTAGGGAGAAGCGGGGGCTGGGGGCACCTCTCCTACCTGCCTCCCCCAGACTCACCTGCACAAACAGGGGGATGGTGTTGAGTCGGAAGATCTCCATGCGGGTCATGGGGTCCCGGGCGAGGATGTGCAGGGCTCCAGTGCAGCCTTCCACAATCTCCTCCATCTTCACACCATCCTGCATCAGAGCAGGCGTCAGCCACAGGGACAGGTGGTAATTGCACAGGGCCACGAGCCCCCACCATGACACCCCGCCATACCTTGCTGGTCCTTGGAGTCGGCATCAACCGCAGCTCCCCTCCCCGCCTCCCCACACCAACCCATGCATATATGCACTTGCACACACACACACACACACACCTAACGCACATCCACAAGTACACAACACATTCGCCGAGAGGATGCCCTGACTGCCCAGGGCTGGGACGGACACCACCAGCCGGCTCACCGTGTAGGGCTGCTGAGTGCCCGCAGCCACATGGCGCTGGGCATCCTGGTGGGCCTTGACCAGCAGCTGGACGAGGCGGGGAATGACCGCAGCCTCCTGCAGTGGGGCGTGGTTGGCAGGGCACAGGGCCAGGTTCCTGATCAGGCCAATGGTTGCCTGGCGAGAGGAGAGGCAGTGATCAGAGGCATTTCTCGGGTAGCTGGAGGACCCCCGTTTCCCAGGATCAATCGTCTCCTCCCTCCTTCGCCTTGTCCGTGCCCCAGGCCTAACACAGACATGTGGGAAGAGCTCCAGAGCATGAGCCCACCGCCAGTCCAGGTCCCTTATTCGTAGGCTCTCTGGGTCCTCTTGTCTAACTCCAGTCGCCCCTGCTGAAGTGATATCCCATTCCAGAACATTCCGCCAGCTCCCAGGCCTGACCCTCACCCTTAAAGCACCCACAACATCATTCATAGTCCTGCTTTTCGGATAGTTCCCAAAGCCTGTCAGGAAGTGAAGCTCTTATTACAATTCTCCTCCCCAGGGTCTCCCAACTCCCAGGAGCCTCTCAGGCCTCCCAAAGTCCCCCCAGGTCCTGCAGAACAATTTATCACCTCAAAACAAGATCATCAAAACAAAAAGCCAGGAGGGCAGGAGGGCGTGGGAGAGACCAGGGCACAAGCATGGGGGCGGGTGACTTGCCCACGTCACCTGGCCACCTGGCTGCTGGGTCAGGGTGTAAACTCTTCCCTGACTTGCAGGCAGCAGCCCCTCTCCTCATGCCACGCTCTCCCCTACCTTCGGCCTGCAGCAGGATCCGAACGCCAAGGAGGGGGCCGCACACAACTATTTTTTTCTTACTATGAATTTTTTTTTTTGTTTTAATTTAATGGGTATAATCACTGACGTCATTCTTATCTGTACTGTTCAAATGGTCTCAAGTTTGGTTGGTGGAGGCTGACTCCTATGCAACTTTTGACAAGATCCTTCATCTGTGGTAGCTTCCTCACTCTGGCACCAGGTGTCACCCTGTCTGTTGGCTGTTTTATTGTTTCTACACACACGCATGCGCACACACGCACACACACGCACACTATAACTCTGTCCCTAGGACCTAACCACCAACTGGCTCCCCCTCGCTTCCCCTGCCCCACATGAGGGTGGTGGTGACATTACTCCTCTCTCCAGGCAGCCTCCCGGGAAGAACGCTCTACTCTTTGCACCCTTGGGCCCATATAGCAGAGACTAAGTGTCCCCCAGAATCCACTCTTCCCTTTGTCTTTTTAGTGCCTCTCCGAGTTTCAGCAGGACATGTGGCCTGCTGGCTGGTGACAACGTTTCCTAGCCTCCATTGCCTCTAGACATGGCCAGTGACCAAATTCTGGGATGTGAGCCGAAGCGATGGGTCCCACTCTGTTTGCTGCAAGTCCCCTGCCTCTCCCTACTTCTCCAGGGTTAGCACACTGCTGTGGGGTGGTGAGACAGTCCAACCATCCATGTGAGGTCCATCCTTTCAGCTAGACCCTCTGGCATAAGAAATGTGCTCCATGGACCAGCAGCAGCACCTGGGAGCTTGTTAGAGATACAGAATCTCAGGTCCACAAAAATCTAGAGAACTTCTGCTCTAGGGGGTGGCAGAGCTATAAGACAGAAAGAATCCAGGTCTCTGGAGCAGAGCCATCAAGGACTAAACTGTTACACGAGAGAGAAATAAATGTCCATCTTATCTGGATCACTGTGTGTTTGGTCCTCTTTGTTACAGCAGCTATACGGAACCTGACCCTGACTGAAGAGGGGCCGCCCCCCAGCCTGGTTCCCGCCCACTGCAGCAGGTGGCACCTTGACCAGCGGCCACTGGTTGGGCTGGTTGAGCAGCTTGACGATGGCCGGGATGCCGTAGTTGAGGCGCACGGAGTTCTGGGCCATCTCAGCCTCAGGGTGGCGGCTGGTGAGGTGGCGCAGGGCGCAGACGGCAGGCTCCGTGATGTCGTCCTTGTCGCCGGCACGCAGGATGGCGTGGATGAGTGCCTCTACGCCGCTGTTCTGTGTCACCAGCGTCTTGTTCTTGCTGTTGTTGCATGTCAGGTTGGAGAGCGTGCCCGTGGCACAGGTGAGGACATTGACGTCATCCACACTCAGCTGGTTCACCAAGATCTTCAGCACACCCTCCAGGCCCTCCTGGGGGTCGGGGAGAGGGTGCAGCGTGAGGGAGACTCCCAGGAAGGCTTCACCTTCCCAATTACAACGGGGAGGAGTGAGAAGACCTAGAGGGTCTCCAGCCCACACTTGGCTGCTGCCTGGCTGGACCTGCCTATGTCACACCCCGGGAGGGGGAATCATCATCCTGGGAAGGCTCACAGAGGTTGCGGGTACCACCCCCAGATGCACAGCTAGGGGCCTGGATGGAGCCCAAGCCAGGTTCTCAGCTGTGCTCTTTCCTCCACCCTACGCTGCATCTCCACTGGGTCCTCAGCCCTTGGAACACCCTACTTAGGCAGAGGGTGTCAGCCTAGGGAAGCCTGGCCAACCCACTTTTCCCACTTCTCACCCTCTTGGCCCTTTATCTTTGACCCCAGTGGCCCCCAAGCCAAATCCGTCTTCAGGAAACATCCTTAACACAGAAGTCTCCCTTCTACCAGGGAGAGCCATGGGGCCCTGTGGTAGAACAGAAAGACCCCAGGCTTTGGGGACAGATAGTACTGGGGTCAAATCCCAGCTCTGGCACTTACTAGCTGTGACCACGGGCCAGTACTTAACTGTCTGAGCCTCAGTGCCTTCATCTAAACAATGGGACATGGTAGGTGCTCCGTTAACAGTTAATTTCTTGATTGGGGTTGGAGGCTCTTTGGCATGGTGATCTGGTGGGAAGGGAGTGGGGGCAGCCAGGAGGCTGCATTTTCCTTCGGTTGTGTTTTTAGTCCCCAGCCCCACCCTTGGCACTACTGCTCCCTGCACCAGGGTCCAGGTCAAAACCAGTCCTTTGGGGCCACCTGACCCCCAGCTTAAAAATATCAGCCCATTTTCTCTCCCCTTCCCTAATCCCTAATAGGGGTTAGAGCCGTCAGCCAAAGGGGTGAAGGTCTTCAGGGTAGTTCGGGCCCTAGCATGAGAGGGGAAGAGTCAGAGGTCTCAGGCGACCCACAGCACCTAAGGGTCAGACCCAGATGGGAGTCTGGAGGGAGGACATGGGGAGGGAGGACGAGGTGGCCGAAGCGGTCGGCCCTGGGTGCAAGCGCCTCGCTCACCTGCTTGGTGGCCACGTCTGAGAGGTTGCGCAGGGTCCAGAGGCAGTTCTGCACGAGGCGGGGGCTGTTGCTGGTCAGGTGTTTGCCCAGGGCCTGCATGCCCCCGGCCTCCACGATGGCGGGCTTATTGCTGGGACACACGGACAGCACCTTGAGCACACGGCTGGTGGTCCAGAGCAGCTTCTCATAGCTGTAGTTACGCATGATCTGCACGAGAGCCTGGGGCCCTCCGTTTGCCAAGATAATCAGCTGTCAGGAGGCAGGGAGAGAAGGCGCATGAGAAAGGTGGGGACGAGACCTGGAACAAGGAAGCGGGAGGCGAGGCCCACAGAGCAGTGATTCCTGATCTCCAGCTAAAGCCTGAATAGCTTTCATGCCTGTTCAATCAGACAAAACCTTGAAAACAGTATAATAGCCACAGCTGGCAAGGCTGTGATGGAATTATATCCCAGACACTCCACTGATGGCGCTATAAATGAGTACAATCCTCTTGGAAGGCCGTCTGGGTAAAAGGCTAGAAATGCTAAAAGCCTCTTAGCCTTAACGGATGAAAATTTACCCTAAAACGAGAATCTGCTCTTTGGGAAAAGCTGAGTGTCCAGAGATGTTCACTGCAGCATTGCTTAGAAAGGCAGAAATTTCAGAGCTGTCTAAAGGTCCTGCCTCAGAAGAGAGACTGGGGCCTGTGCTAAATGAAGTACTGTTTTGGCCATTATGAAGGGTGCTTTGGGGACAGTATAGCAAACATCTTAAAAAGCATAACATGTCAAAAGCAGACACAGAGTCGCACATTTGCTGTGACTACAACATTATCAAATTATATCCGCAGAACAGCCCCGGGGGAAGCACATCAAAATGAGAACAGTGGTTGCTTAAGGAGGATGAGTGACGTTTTCATTTCCTCACCCTCAAAGTATTGAGTCACACGATAAGACAGTTCTCTCCACATACACACACACATATGTATCCTAAGGAGACTGAAGAGCAGCCTGCAGCTGCAGCAGGGGAGAAGGAGAGGCAGCAGCGGGCTGCAGGCCGGGGGACCCCACCTTGCTCTCCTGGTTGCCGTAGGCCAGGAGCTGCAGGCAGTCGGTGGTGATGGCCAGGAACTTGGGGTTGTTCTTATTGAGCAGTGGTACCATCTTCTGCAGCCCGTCGGCCAGGCGCACCGCCATCTTGGCACCCTCCTGGTAGAGCAGCAGGTTGTGCAGGGTGGTGATGGCGTAGAACAGGACCGACTCCACAGGGGAGCTGGGGGCGGGGGGCAGGGCGTTAGTGTGGGGCAGGGCCCAGGGGCCTGAGGTCAATGTGGGCCCAGAAGGGGTTCCCACCTCCCCCAGGAAGCACCCCCGCAGCTGATGCCCCCACACAAATAGCTCCTTTCTCAAATCCCGTCACCCCTTGAGGCCAGCCCCACTCGCAGGTCAGCAGCACCCAGCGCATCTCGTCTCCCCACCCGCCTCCCACCTGCTTCTGGGCTCCCAGTCCAGTGCGGTGCCCATAGACAGTCCTCTCGACACATGTCTCTACTGAGCCCACATGCTAGAGGGACCCTGCGAGGGGCTCGGGAGCAAGTGAGATCAAAATCTCCAGCCCCCTCCTCCCCGCCCCCAGGTAACTCCCAGGCTGGCCTGGGGGTGAGGTAAAGCCCATCAGCATCACTGCCACACTGGGAAAACATCAAGGTCATAAGGGACCACCCCAGCTCCCCTGTGGAGTCGGTCCTGTTCCTCTGCCTGCAATCCTCTCCCCGTCTCCCAGGGCCCAGCTCCACCCGTCCTCCATGCCCCGCCATCAGGGTGAACGGCTCCGGGCCCCTGACCCATCTCAGCCGTGCTCTGCCCGGTGACGACCACCCTGCCATTTATATGCCTCTCCTCCCCCCCCCCGCTAGGCTGGGGGCATCTGAGCGCCAGGAGTGGGAGGGGCCCTGCACCTGGCACATAGTTGCTCAATAAATGCAGTGTGCACGCCCAGGGTGGGGTGGGGGGCCCAGGGAGGGGTCTCTCACGGTGAGGAGGGGGTGGGTACCTGAGCATGCGGACCAGGGCAGGGATGCCGCCCGACTTGAAGATGGCCAGCAGCCCCTCGCGGTGGTGGGAGAGGTTGTGCAGGATGCTGGTGGTGCAGCGGGCCGTGTCCAGGTCGCTGCTGTTCTGCATGGTGCGCACGATGGCCGCCACCAGCTGCGGTGAGCCCATCAGGGCCCGCCGCGACGCCTCCTTCTTAGACAGCTGGTTCACAATCATGGCCGCCTTTGTCACCACCACCTGGAGCGGGGGAGGGGGCGGGCATGAGCAGGGGGGCCAGGCTGGGCGGCCGCTGTGGGAAGGAAGGGGCAGGAGACCCTCCCCCAGGTCCACGTGGGACTCTCATGCTGATGGGGCCTCGGGGAACCCCTCCCTGCCCTGGCCCCACCCCAGCCAGGCCTCCCACGGACCGGGTCCTCATCGTTGAGCAGTTTGGTGAGCTCAGGCAGGGCCCGGGTGGCCAGCTCGGCGTCGTCCTGGTAGTTGATGAGATGTACGATGGCCGACTTGAGCAGCTGGGATGGCTCGGCCAGCCGCTGCAGGTTGGTGGCCTGCCCCTCCACCTGGGTGGTCAGCAGCAGGGAGCTGTCCTCACCCGTCACGCCGAGACACATGGCCTCGCGCACCCGCTTGGCTCTGGCCGTCGTGGACATCTGGTAATCCAGGTCACCTGGGGGCCCACAGGGCAGGGACTGAGCCACAGGAGGTAGGGTCCTCTGGGCTGCCCCCCAATGCCAACCAAAGCCCCAGAGCACCAGTCCCAGCTCTGCCTCTAACCGGTCACCACTTGGAGAGGTCACCACGGCCTCAGTCACTTCCCCTGCAAAACAAGGGCATCCCCTGCTCTGCCACCACAGGGAATTCTTATGTGGATTAAACTGCTCTGAAAAGAAAGCATTCGCTTGCCTGGAGCATTTCACTATGAAACATTACCAATCACTCCTATTAACAGGAATATCTAATGTTATTTGAGCACTTACAATGTGCCTGGCAGTAATTGTTTTTCTTTCTTTTTTTCTCATTTAATCCCTCCAAGAATCCTACAGGGTAAGCACTATCATCTCCATTTGAAAGATGAGAAAATTGAGGCACAGGGAGACGATGAAAGCCCAAGCTGGGGTCTGAACTTAGGCAGTCTGCTTCTAGAGCCCAAACTTCTGTCTGTGCTCCTCCCTTCACCATGGTGTTTTCAACCCTGAAATCTCATGATTTAAATTATATCCTCCTGACACCCAAAGGCAGCAACCCTCCCATTGTCACCCTCCCAAGCAGACAAGCAGAGGCCCAGAGAGCACCCAGCAACATACAGCAGCTCAGAGGCTACGTCAGAACAGAAAGCAGGAGATGGGTTCTCAGCTCAGACTCCAGGTTCCATTCCCTGGGTGCCCAAAGAGGTGCCCCGGCTGCTCCCTAGGTGCCCGTGCCAGTTTGAATCTGTTGTCCACCCCAGAAAAGCCATGTCCTTTAATTTCTCATTCAATATTGCCGTGTAGGATCTTTTTATTGTTTTCCTGGCGATGTGACCCACCCAATTGTGGGAGGTAACCTTCGATTAGCTGGTTTCCACAGAGATGTGACCCATCCTTTCAAGGTGGGAACTATTTTGGGAAAAGCTTCCAGAGCCAACAGAGCCCACACAGCCAAAGACCATTGGAGATGAAGAAAGAAAACACCCCCGGGGAAGCCGTTGAAGATTCCTGGTCAGAAAGCTGGCAGACGTGGCCATGTGTCTTTCCAGCTGAGAGAAAACCCCCAAACATCACTGCCTTTTTTGAACCAAGGTATCTTTCCCTGGAAGCCTTAATTTAGACATTTTTATAGCCTTGCCTTAATTTGGACATTTTCACAGCCTTAGAACTATAAACTTGCAACTTAATAAATTCCCCCTTTTAAAGTGGCTCCATTTCTGGTATATTGCATTCCAGCAGCTTACAGACTAAAACTGTGCCCAAGAGATGCCAATGCCCCCTGGGTAGAGAGAAGAAGAGATTCCACCCTCTGATCAGGCAGGAAGGAAGAGCCATCTGCATGGCTTTTCCACTCAGGTGCTGGCCTGAAAGATGCCCGGGGGTGCAGAGGCTGAGCTCTATGGTGCTCTGGCTGCCACAGTGCACCTGGCACTGTTTCCAGCTCCCACAGTTCACCCTTGCTGGGATGTGGGAGGCTCTGCAGGCGTCTGTGGACGACAGTGCTAGGACCCAGATAACCGCCCCCCCCAGAGAGCCAGGGGCTCCTTCCGATTCAGGGTCCACGAAAGAAGAGTCTCAGACAGGGGCATCCTGGAGCAGCTGTGCCTCCTCCCTCGGACTGGGTGGGTCCCTAACAGTAGAAACTCTGACCCCCCCCCCATTAGACCAGGGGCCCCCTAAAGTCTGCCTCCTCCTCCCTGCCCTCTCTGCAGGGCCCCCGGATCCTGACCTTGGCTCTGGGGCACACCCTGGGTGTAGGTGGTTGTCTTCTTGAGCGTGTACTGGCGCCCGCAGGCATCCTCCTCCTCCATGACGCCCTTGCTGCTGACCGAGGGCACACAGGTGTTGGCCCCCGAGTGGATGCCCGAGTCGTAGGTATACGTCTGCTGCCACTCGGTCACCTTGATGGGCTGTTCGATCAGGTTCATCACCTCCATCGTGGCCTGCTGGGCACACAAGGGAGAGGCAGGAAGTCAGCTGGCCCTGGGTTGGGCATCCCAACACCTGGCCCAGCTCCCAGACCCACCCTCCCATCCCCAGGCCCCACCCAAACCCCTCAACCCCACCCCTGCCAGGAGGGAAAAATCAAAGAAGCCCAAGGGCCCCAGTGGGCTGCCGGGGGTGGGGGTGGGGGGCACAGAAGGGTACCAGGTCCGGGGAGGGGCTGGCCAGGATGGAGCCCCAGGGGTGCTGGGTGTGTGTGGGTCCTGGGCTTGCATCACCAGCCTCCAGCGGAAGGCAGTGTGAACCCCATGGGGGGTGGGGCAGTAAAGGGCCAGGTGCCTGGACACAGCCAGGACTCCCACAGCTCTCTGCCCACAGGCAACATGCCCAGGGGCAGAAGTCACTCAGGGCCCCGGGTGGCTTCCGGATGCGCCCCGCCCCTCTGGGGCTTCCTGGGAAAGACTGCGGAGGCGAGACAGGAGACCGGGGCACCCAGCCACTGGACAGGAAGCTGGGCGGGGCAGGCAAGCCATCAGACAAGTTTCCAAACAAGTTTCTCCAGGGAGCCCAGGCGTCTCCTGAGAGCAGCCAGTAGTGCCCCAGGGCCTGGGGCTGCCTCTGAGACTCATGCTGCACTCTCACTTTCCCGAGGTGGGGAAGGATCCCCTCTCTCCAACCTTCTGGGACCCTCAAATCTCAACTACTTTCTTCCAGGGCAACTCACCTTCCTGCTCAGAGCCTCAGTGTCCTCCTCATCTGTAAATGGGGTACCAGCCAGCCCCGCCTCCACCCCCGCAGGTGTTGCAGCACTGTATTTGCAGCAGGCCCAGCACAGTGCCTGGGCCGTAGGAGGGGCTAGAGGTTGGCAGCCTGTTTTCCCTCCTGGCCCCCTCAAACCCTGCCTAGGGATGTGGGGTGGGGTGGGGCGGGCCTCTGGGATGGTCACTGCCATTTGGGAACCCCTCCGTCTCTCTGCAGAGACTTGGGGTGCTCACAGCCAGAAGACTGACTGGGCCCTGTCTTGGTAGGAGGTGACTTTCCATTTGGTCTGTTTGGATCCATTGTCTCGGGAACTGACACCCAGCGGTGGGAGGGGAGGCCAGGAAGGCCGAGACACAGTGAAGGCCTGCTGTGTGCCTGACTTTTCACCAATGCCACCATCCTGGCAGGCAGTTTGCAAAGAACCCCCATTTACAGATGCAGACACGGAGGAGCTGAGAAGGGGCAAAGGCGGGGCCAGGCGCAAGTGACACAGGCCAGTGTGGACTCCCTATGTGCTGCACTCACAGGGCCGGGCAGCACCCCACACCTCAAATTGGTTGTCCCACTTTACGGGGGACGAGGTGAGGGCCAGGGTGGGGTGGCTGGTACACCACAGCCCCACCCCAGGAACAAAAAGCACCAAGGACGTGACCTTCCAACGAGGGCCCCAGTGCCACCCTCAGGGAGGATGACGAATGTTCCTTTGGCTCTCGCTGCCTTTTATGGCGACGCTCGGCCCCTCCCCTGCCCCTAGCACACCTGCCCCAGGCAGCGCTGGGACCCACCCCGGCTTCCAGCTGCCTCCTTCCTACCCTCCCGCCACCCTGAGTGACTCAGAGTTTTGGGCTGACGAACCAGAACACCAGGCAGCAGGCTCTGGGCTGCCAGATGTGCCCAGCTGCTTCCCAGGCAGCTGCCAACTGTGGCTATTTCAGGAGGACCCACCCCCACTCGCACCCACCACCACAACCCCTTCCTGAGCAGAGGTGGAATGGCCAAAGCCGGCTCCCTGGGGCTTGGGGTAGTCAGATACGGGAAAACAGCGCCCAGCGCTTGCTCTCCCTTCCCTGGAACTTTCCTCTGCCCCAATGCTGGGTCCCAAGAGAGAACAGAGGAGAGCTGGGGAGGGACAGGTCCTTCGCAAGAGCCACCCCAGGGAGGAGAGAAACTGAGGCAGGAGGGCCTGACCACCGGAGCACTTGAAAAGGAAGGTGAAACCACAACGGCACAGGGGGCCGCACTCACTCGCTAAGTGCCACCTTGCGAGGTGAGGGAGCTGAGCCAGCATCGGGGCACTCAGCCCAGGCACCCTGCTCAGAAAACAAACTGGCTAGTCAGAACACCCCATCCTAAGCAGAAAAGTATCCTCCGCAATAGAGACAGTTGCCTGGCCCGGGGGCATCGCAGCCAAGCCAGAGGGGACAGAACCCAGGAGCATCCGTTCGCCAGTCCCAGGGGATGGCCGAGGTCACGGCAGGCCACAGGGGAGGGGTTTCCTCAGCAGTCCCACCACCAGGGCCACCCGGGGCCTGAAGCCAGGAGGAGCTGCCGGGGCAAGGCGGGGCCGCCCAAAGGTCAGAGGAGACGGGTGGGGGGCTGGGAGTCCAGTGGTCCTTATGATCAAATAGCTCTCCTGTTTCCCTCAGAGCAACCCTGGCAGGCATTTTACTATTCTCAGCTCCTGGATGAGGAAACAGAGGCTCCACATTGAGAAAATGGCAGCACGCTACACAAATCCTGCTCAAACGTGCGCCCACCGGGCAAGGCTGCACCTCCAGGCTTCGAGCCTCTTGATGCAGAAGGGGAGAGCGAGGGGGCTGGGAGCATGGCAAAAGGGACTGAGTAGGGCTGGGACCCCTTCATCAAGGGGAAGGGGGCCTGGCAAGGCCAAGGGACCACCGAGTTGAAGAGAACACCAGGCTGCACAGGTTCTAATCCCGGCGGGTGTCCTTGGGTGATTATTTCCCCTCTCTGGGCTTCGTCTACAGAAAGGGTGGCCCAGCTGGTCTCGAAGGAGCATGGACAGCTGAGATTGCAGGGGTGAGGGGTCAGGGCACCCCAGCCAGACAGAAGGCGGAGGATGCACCAGGTCGGAGTAAGACAGCAGCGCAGAGAGCATACGCACCGGAAGTCCTGTTGAAGAAAGGGCCGTGGGGAGAGCTGCTTCTGCAGCAGGAAGGCTAGCAGTCAGACCTCAGGCAGGCCTGTCAAGCAGCCCTACCTTTTTTCCCACCTACTCCCCAGGAGAACAGGGGAAACTCTCCCTCGAGAAACAGAAGTGCTGGTTTTGCAGTTCACAGGGCAGACAGGGCCACACCCTGCTTGTCTCATCTTTCTCCACCCTGGACCTGGTGTCAGACCTTCCGTAAGGCCCCTGGACAAAGCCAGGGTGGAAGCCGGCGAGACGGACGCAGGCCCTGCCCAGGCACCCTGCCCAGAGATGGGCAGAGGCCGAGACAGGGCGGTTTTCTGGGCTGAATGGGGGGGGTCTTTGTTTAGCAGCATGCTCTATTGTTGGCACCACGGGAGGAAGAAGTCGGCTCAGAGATCATGGGAGGGTTGGGGACAGGGACAGGAAGAGAGAAGGGACAGGAAGAAAGAAGACCAGCCCTAGAGAGGATGTAAAAAGAGCCTCCCCACCCCCAGATCTGGACCACGCAGGGGAAAGGTCTGTGGGCAAGCAATGAGGCTGTCCCGGGAGCACCCCTGCCCTCCATTCCTGCCTCCTTCTCTGCACAGCCAACCCAGGCACCCCAAATCCAAGACTGTCTCAGGAGAGTGTGGCCCAGCTCTGGTATCAAAAACAACCCCCACCAGAGGACACTGGGTTCCGGCCCCAGCCAGCACTGGCCGGTGACAGTTGGTGACTGGACAGAGCTGGCCTGGGCTGCAGGGCCCTAGGGAGTGTCAAAAAGACCCCTGGAAGCAGGGAGGGGAGCCAACTGGCCTCAGGAATGTTGCTTGGGACCTAGAAGAGAAGGGCGGGGCCGAGGACCCTGACAGCCTGAGTACAGAGGAAGGGAGCTGCAGGCAGGGACTGGGAAAGAGAATGGGATTTTTTTTTTTTTTTTTTTTTCTGTATTGGCAGGCACCGGGAATCGAACCTGGGGCTACAGCATGGCAGGCGAGAACTCTGCCACTGAGCCACCTTCACACGGCCCAGAGTATGGAATTTTGGGTCAGGAAAGGCTGCTCCACCCCAGCTCCGCTGGCTCTGTGCCTTCAGGCAGGTAACTCAATTTCCCTGCCTTGTTCTCCTCATCTGTAAAATGAAGCCCACCAAAAGGCTCCTTTCTTCAGACCATCATGTGGGTTAAACTCAGTGGTGACAAGGGAAGCCCTCCGTGTGGTTCTTCTGGTAGTGAAGCAGAGAGATGGCCGAGGAGATGTGCCTGGCAGGTGGCTGATAGCCAGGCTGCCTTTTGGGACCCAGGACCCAGATCCAGACCCAGGCCTCCCTTCCCTGACCCCTCAGATCAGGGCTAGGAGAGGAGCTGCCTCCCGGCCCTTAGACCAGAGCCCAGTGAGGGGTGGGGGAGAGACTGGGTGTGTGCGTAAGGGAGCATGGCTGGGAGGGCGAGCTGTGTCCGGGTCCCAGGAAGAGGAGGGCCAGGTGGGGGCACTGGGCCGCACCCCCTCCCCGGGCACATGTGCTGCCTCCTGCAGCCACAGGCAGCCTGGCCAGTCAGCCACGGACGGACATTCCCCACATAGCACTGCCTGGGGGAGGCCAGGCTCAGCAGGGTCATCAGCCCCGGCTCCCCTCCCCCACCACCACTCTGTCTCTGGCTCCAGCTGAGATTGGCCAGTAGTTCCAGGGCACCAACAGAAACAGACTCTAGAAGAGCACAGAGAGACAAGACATGGCTGCTTCCCTCGAGAGCCCTGTCTCCCTCCTCACTTGGGCTGGGGCTTCCCAAATAGGCCTCTTCCCGCAGACCGGCAGAGCCCAGAGGGAACTTCCTGCAGACCAGAGGTTCCCTGGGAGAGACAGCGTTTCCCCCCATCACACTGGCCATTCCAGAAGGCCAGAGGCTGAAGCAGGAGGTGTGCACAGCCAAGCCCTGCCACCTGGGCCACCCAGGCCGGTGAAGGGAGAAGACCAAAAAGCCCATCTTGAGCTTCCGGAGGAAAACCCTCACTTCCATGCTGGAAGACAGCCCAAGCTGTCCCTGAGGGCACACTGGGGTGGACACAGCTCAGGCTCAGGCCGACCCAGCTGCTGTTTGTTTTCCTCCTTCTGGGCTCCTTCCCAAAGCAAACAAACCAGGGTAGGAAAACGAAGGGGATTTGTGGGAGAGGAAAAGGCCCCGGCCAAGTGGCTCAACCCCAGGACCTCTGGTCTCCCCTGGAGAGGCCTCCAGCTGGAGTGCCATTCCCTGCTGGTGACCCTCTGTGGGCAAAATCCCAAAGCAGCAGGTGATCCCAAACCGGGACTCCCAGGAATACACAGCCTCACGGGACATCAGCAAAAGCCTCCCTTGTAGTGGGGACATAACCGAACACATACGCGCACCCTGTGTCCACTCCCCCCCGACCACCAGCAGTCCCGTGGGCAGCAGGGGTCATTTCCTGGCCACTCCTGGAAGAGCAGGGAAGACATGAGGGGGTCACTCTTACCAGTTCCCTGCACAGCATATGCTGGAGAAATCAAGGATTTGGGGAAAGGCTAGGTAAAAATTTGTTATTGTATACAGAGCATGGCTTATCAAGGCTGAAAACCGAAAGGATGCTAAGAGACGGGAAAGAAATGTTAGTGGTGGTTGTCTCTGCGAAGCGATTTTTTTTCTTCTTAAATCTCTCCAATTTTTTTTTTTAAAAACAATAATCAGATATTGCTTTTTTAACCAGGGGGAGAAGGATTTATGTAGCCCAACCTCCTTCTTATACCTAAATAAGCATCTTATTGATGACCCGGTCTCCCCCACCCCCCGAAATTTCCCCTCTCCCCAGCCTCTGCCACTTCATCCTGGGTAACCAGAGACTCAAGAATCCTCTGTCTGCATTATGGGGAGAGAAATGGGGACAGAGAGGCAGCAGGATGTGTAAACCACATAGCTGGAGTCTGCAGGTCACAGAAAACCAAGCTTCCTGCTCCAAGGGCCCCCAAGGTTGAGCAAAGGCAAGTAGTCAGAGAAGTTTTCTCTTCAGGCCTGGCCAAGGGGATTGCTGGAAAATGGGGCAGTCCCTGCTGCCCAGATCGCCACCAGGTTCTCCCATGACCCAGGAAGGGGCCTCACAGTGTCACTTGCAGGGACAAAAACCTGGCGACCTGCTCTAGCTACAGAGCTCTTTCTCTCTGCAGGGCTCACCGGGCCAGCCTGGTCACGGATGCCTGCCCCTCTCACTGCCATGGCTGTCCTCTCCCAAAAGACACAAGACTAAAGAGCTTTACCCTGGGACCCCGAGCAGACCCAGACTCGCCCCATGGAGTAGTGGTTCCCACCTGCCCTCCTTCCTGGGCAGGACAGGCCTCCCTCCAGCTCACCCGGATGGGGCCCTCTTTCATCCTCTCCAAAGAGAGCCAACCCTGAGCCTCTTCTCTCCCTATTAGCCTTCTTCAACTCAAGATCCCATCTCTGACAGACAGGAAGTTCTTCCTCCTATCTAACCTCCACTCCTCCTATAAGAGAATCGGTCCTAATCTCACCTATGTCCTCAATGGGGGTGAAAAACTGCAAGCCCATCACCTCCTCTATAGCAATCAGCCACAGCTCAGTTCCTTCTCTTTCTCTCTCTGTCACTGGCCCTCCATCTTCTCTCCCCCAAGATCAAGTATCCCCATGCCTGGGGTCACCTCTTGACCTCAAGGAATCCAGAATCCCAGGGACGACAGGCTCAGCAGCCAGGCTGCCCTTCCACATACAGGGTTTTCCAGACCCCAATTCCAAGGGCCATTCTGGTGTCAGGTGCCAGTTTGGCAGAGGTGCCAGGCACAGGCAGGTCTGAGAGGATGGTCTGATGCCAGCTCCTCCCTCAAGAACCAGGGCTGGTCCCCACCTCCATCACCAGAAAGGCCCTCCTAGCAGTTGAAAAACTACTCCTGGGCCCCCTCCTCACCTCCCCAGTTTCCCAACCTCCAAAGCAGAGGACAGCCAGCTCTGCACCCAAGAGCAGCCTGTCAGCCCCAAGGGGTACCATCCAGCAGGACATTAGCCCAGGGCTAAATCTGACTCTTGTTTCTCTAAATGTCCTAGGGAGCAGGCCACCCTATATTTTTCGCTCAGGCCCAGTCCCCAGAAAAGCAGACAACTCCCACTCCCTATATAGGGACAAGCCCAGAACAGCCCAGGTTCTTCCCAGCTGGAAGCAGGAGGCAGCAGCAGCTTTGACTCCTGCCAAGCCCCCCACCCTCCCAGCCCCCAGCCCTGGGGAAGTAGGCCCCACCCACTAGGAACTAAAAACCAAGCCACAGGGGAGGTTTCAGGGGGCTTGAGGCTTGGGAATGAATCACTTCCACCCAACACACCTTCTCCCACCTCCACTACACACATACCTTTCTGGGTCCTTCTCCCCTATCTCCCAGACAGAGGCCCTCAAAAAGGGGCAGCAAGGGACTGTATAACATAGTGAACCCTCGTCAGGGTGAAAATGTTCTAGAATTGATTGTGGTGATGTATGCACAATTCCGTGAATATATTAGAAGATAGTGATTGTACACTTTAGATGGATTGTATGGTATGGCAATTTATCTCAATAAAACTGCTTTAAAAGAGGGGGAAGGAGCAGTGCGACAGTGGCTCAGTGGCTGAATTCTCGCCTGCCATGCCGGAGACCCAGGTTCAATTCCCAGTACCAGCCCATGTAAAAAAAACACATGGGGGGTGGGGGTGGCAACAGGAAAATTCTGAGCTGCAGCAGGGAGTTAGGGGAGGATGAGCTCTGGGCTTGTAGGTAGCCCAAAAAACCAAATGCCAGTCCCAGCCCTGCTCAGGGGCTTGCTGTGCAACCTTAGGCAAGTTACTTAACTTCCCTGAGTTTCTGTTTCTTCATCTGTAGAATAGGGATAATGATACCTCCTGCCTGTAAGGATTGTTGAAAGGATTGAGGGCGATTAATGAAAGTGCTTGGTAGCTGTAAAATCCTCCCTCGTTTTTAAATACTTGATACTGTTTATCAAGCACTCCCTGGGCAGATAGGTACTATTGTTCCTCATTTTGTCAAAGAGGTCACTGACTCTCAGAGAAGGGAAACGACTTGACTGCGGTCACACAAGTAATGAGTGACAGAGCCGAGATTCAAGCCCAGCTCAGGCAAAGTCCAAATCCCTGTGCTGAGAATTTTACCCCACTGAAATGCCTTTCCCAGGAACCACCCCTCAGCAGGCCAGTGCGTGGCTGTCTCCTTTCCCAAGAGCTGCAGGGCCCGGCAGAGCCCCTCCCCTCGTTTGTGCTCCCTCCAGGGGACGGCAACGAGAGCCCAGCCCCAGCCTGACCTCCTAGATTCCTACTCACAGCATTCTCAAAGTCTCGGTCCTGGCAGCCCAAGCAGGGTGCTAGAGGGTGGAGCTGGGGGTGAGGTGGGGGGCGGGGGCAAGTGGAAAGGGTTCCTGTCACCCAGGCTGGGGCTTGATCCAGCAAGAAATGACTAATCCAATCCTACCTTTTCTTTCCTTCTCCCTCCTCTAATATCCTCCTCCTCCCCTCCAGCAAATAGCCAGCTTTCACAAGCACCTCCTAGCAATAGTCCTGAGTATTATCTTTTCATCAAGGCCCCAAACCAGATTACCTAAACGAATCATCCTGCCAATGTAATTACAATGCCTTCCCCTCCTCCACCAAGGCACTGCGAGGAGAAGCGAAAACAGGATATTTTTGCCCAAACTCCAGGCCCCTGTGGCTCCCAAGAGGTGTAGTTCCCTACCAGTCCCTTCCCCAGCTGGGACTACCGCACAGGAATGAGCCCTGGGGGAAGAGGTGGGGCTGAGTTACTGGCCTGAGACCCCCTCCTCCAACTCTCCATCCACAACCTGGAACGAGGCGGTGGCGTCTTCCCAAGCGGGCCTGGGCAAGCAGCTGGGATTCTCCCCTGTAATCACCCCTTCGATCCTAGCACTGAGGGAAAGATGGGTCTTACATATCCCCACCCCACCCCCAAGGACTGGACTGCTGGACTGCAATTCCCTGTAAAAAAGCCACACCTCGGGTTTTTAGAAGGCAGCGTGGAAAGCCTGGTTGAAATATCCAGCTTGGGTGCAGGAGTTGGGGGACGTTCCTCAGGAAATAGGGGGAAGAGGTTCGGAGGGGACTCTGCTCCAGAGAGCCTAGTGTCGAACAAACTTCCCTCCAAAAGCATTCCTCCTGTCCCACTTTCACCATCAAAATCTCGCAGGAAGGTGGAGTGAGTGGGAAAAGGGCTGCAAAAGCTTCCAGAAGGAATGTACCTTTATACTTCAGAAATCAAATAGAAATCAAGACCCATTGCTCCATGCTCTTCTTCCTCAATTACCAGGCAACTAAAGAGCATGGGGGATGGGTGGAGAAAGAAAAAGACAAGAACAGCCCATCCCCATTCCCAGTCTGGCCCAGACCTGCCCCACCCCCCATTCCTGGGACAGGGGTGCCCAGAGCTCGGGAAGGAAAGCCTCCTCCGAGGGGGTGTGGTGGTCCCAGGAGGCAGGAAGAGAAGGAAGAAGCTGCTTCCCCTTTTGGCCCACAGCCCCCACCCCAGGCCCCACCTCAGGCCCCTGGGGCCCAGCAAACAGGATGGAGGCCGGGCTGGGGAAGACAGGGTCTGAGCACAGGGCTGGCCCTGGTCCAGCCTGGGGCCAGCTGGGGGAGGGGCTCTGCCCCCTGCAAGAAGGACCCCAGAAGCCTGGGGTAGTTCTAGGCAAGGAGACAGGAAAACCCCCAGAGAAAGCTGCAATGAATACTTCTCCCTGGAAAGTTTGTTTTGAGTGATTTTTCCAATAATAAGATGTTAAAGAAGAAGGGTAGTCCTGTTTCCATATCAACGTTCTGGAAGTCACAGCTACTGAAAACTGGGCCAGGTGACCTCTCTGCTCAGATTCCCAAACACAGACCCCCTCCACCCAGACCAGGGCTGAGCCGCTGGTGCAAACATCAGCTGGCGCAGACCCGACCCCGCACAGCCCCACTGTCACCCCGTCTCGTCTCCCCTGGGAAGCCGTAGCCCGGCACCCACAGAACGGAGGGAGGCGCCCCCGGTACAGTACCGACCGGGCTCCGGGAGCCGGAGGGTAGGGCCTCTGGCCTCCTTGCGCTCACTTGCTCGGCAGGTGGGGACCATGTCGCTGAGAAAATGTGCGTTCGGCCCCCAGAGTTGGGCAAGCCGGGCGCAGACAATAGGGCCCCACCCAGGCCTGGGGGAGGAAGGAGGGAGGGAAAGCGAGGATGACGCGTGGGGTGGGGTGAGGGTGGCCCCAAAGAGACCAGCGACAGCAAGTTTCCCAAACAGTAAATTTCCCACTGTAGAGTGAGTGCGCCCTGGGACCCAGGCACAGCTGGCCAAAGTCTGCCCCGCAGGCGCCGAGAGAGAGGCAGGGACCCGGCGTCGGGAGAGCTCTGCGGCCCCCGACGAGGGCGCGACCCGGGAGGCACCTGCCCTGATCCCTCCCAGCCCTTCGCACATCTCCCTCTCCTAGAGCCCCAGTCGCGTTGGGACCAAACCTCGCGCCCCTTTAGTCGCCGCGCCCAGGTCCCAGCGCGCCCCCTGCCGCTGGTGCAGAGTAGCGCCCCCCTGCCGCCCTCCCTCACCTGCCCTGAGTCGGCTGGGAGCGGCCTCCCTGTCCCTAGCCGCCGTTTCTCTCTCCCCAGTGATACCTGTCCCCGATCGTCCGCACCTGCGTGTGAAACCTGGCCGGGCAGGGTCGGGGACGGGCCGGTATCGGGGCCGGCGCGGGAAGCTAACTGAGCTCGGCGCGCTCGGGCGGCGGCTGCTCCGGACTCTGGCCAAGGCAGCAACTCAGTAACCGAACAAAAGGCGAAGGGACCTGACAGCCAAGCCACGCCTCTCGCCCCCTTGAAGCTCCTCCCCCCAGGGAAACGCCCACCAGCTGAAGCGAGTTAACTGGCTGCCGCGCCTGACAGTCCCATCGAGGGGCGGAGCCTCGCTCCCACTTTTCTACCACGGCGGCCTCTGTTTATCCGCTCGCTATTGGCCCCAGGGACTGCCAGTCGGCTCTGGGGACTGACTCTAACTTCAGGTCCCATCCTAACTCCGCACCTAGTGGCTAATAAAAGGTTACTTCCTCTTGATTGGACAAGGGGTTGTCAGTAAGACTCAGGAAAGACCAGTGGGAGAAATGGGGTGTATCTTGCCCCACCCTAGCTCTGAGCAGGTAAGACTCATTTACGCTCCCCCCTACCTGTCCAACAGGTGAGTCAGGGAGCGCCCTGGGAAAGGACAGACGCCTTCAGCGGCCAGCCAACTCAGCGACCAGCCAACTCAGCGTCAAGCATGATGCTTCTTTGGGCTTATTCACCCTTGTTCCAAAGTAGTAATAACATATTTGTATCGCATTTCTCAGAGTTTTTTGATGGGTTGGGATTTTTCCCCAACCGAAGATGCCATGCTCATGGGATTTAGAATTAGAAGGCCTGGATTTGGATTCTGCCACTTATTAGCTATATAATGTCTAAGATGGGTACATTAATTATATCCATCTCACTGGAGTATGTGGAAGTTAAATGAAGTAAGATTTGTGATAGCACTTGGAGAACTAAATGTTAGACTTTAAATTAACTATATGTTTTTTTAATTCTCAATACAATTCTAAAAAATTGTTAGGACAGCAGAACTATGTTTTATTTCACAGATGAGGATACTGAGGTTCAGAGAGGTCACAGAACTAGAAAGTGGCGCATCTTAAGCCAGAAGCCCTTTCTTCTAATTCCAAGGAGCACCAAACCACAGATTCTCTTGGTGGAATGACAGTATAAGCATAAAATGTCAACGTTGTAGGTAAGGGTTGGGGAAGAGGCAAAAAAGAAACACTTGAGAGACAGAGGAGCAACAATTTGGAACAAAAATAGACAAAGTTCTGATGTAAACAGACTTTGGTGAGCTTAGAAGAAGTCATGCAGCAGATCTAAAGGGAATCAGGTACTGTCATAAAATAAATGGGGGCAGCATTTGTTTTATGGTAGTGGAAGAACCCAGGTTAGACATCAGAAAGAACTTCCCAAATGACATGTTAAAAAAAGGCAAGAATATTTCCTTACTGAAATGAAATGAATGTTTGCTGGTGGCTGTACAGTGTGTTGAGGATTCGACTGAGAAATTCGTTCATTCAACACATAGGTATTGAGCCCTCACTGCATGTAGGCTCTGGGTTAGACCCTGAAGACACAGAAAATCAACATGATTCCAACCCTCTGATAGCTCACAAAGGGATATGAATAAATAGGTCATCTAACCCAACCGGTGGGTGGGAGGTAGGAGTGGGAAGTGGTTATTCAGGAAAGGGCCCCCCCCTAAAAAAAGCTTTATACCCCAGAAGCTAGCACACAGATAGGGCTGGGTGAAGGTACCCCACCAGAGAAAAGAATGGCAGCTGAACATTCGCCCTTCTAAAACTCATGCCCTCCAAGAAGTCTTACTGGAGGGGACCAGGGAGACATTTAATATTCCAGGATCTGTTGCCATTTCACATGCCAGGGCCACTGCTCTTTGCCTTGCTTCCCACCACATTCCCTTCCGGTTTATCTCAGCATCCTTATCCCCACCTCCCCACCCCCCCACCCCACCCACTGACTTGCCAAGCTGCCACACAGGGCAGTGGCCAGCCCGCACACTGAGAGGACAGTGCTTAGAATCCTAGGCTGCCTCCGCGACTGCCAGCATTTCACTTCCTCCCCCTTCCACCTGCCACATCCCCCTCCCCTGCCTCCCTACTCTGCCTGCCCCCTCTCTCTGCTGTCCTGCAGGCAGGTCCCCACCAAGCCCACACATACTTCCCCAAGCCTTGCTTAACCCTCCTCTTTCTCCTGACTTCAGCATATAAACCAGGCAGAGCTGGCTGGCTGCAGAAGGGTGGGGGAGCCTGCCTGGGGTGGAGGGCAGAAATAAGGCTTTAGGATAGTGTGTGTGTGTGTGTGTGTGTGTGTGTGTGTGTGTGTGTGTGTGTCTCCCCAGCAATGCTCCCTGAGTCTCTCACCCTAGAACATGCAGCAGCACGCCAGTCCCAAATCTAAGTGCACAGGTTGGGACTGGGTAGAGGCAATGCAGCAGCATCAGAAAGACACATAAAAGCTGTCCCCATTTCCAGATCAGGGGATTTTCTGCACATTTATTAAGTGCCTACTATATACTTGCCAGACAGTAAGGACAAAGAAAAGAACCAAAAAAAAAAAAAAATGGCTTTGACTCTAATCAACTCTCTGTAGGAGACTTGATTGTGTAGGGATGGGGTAGAGAGGTGGGGAAGGTTGAAGATGAGAGCCTAGCAATAGGGACAGGGGTCACTGTGGCCCCAGGCTCCCATGGAGCCTGAAGTTGAAGGAAAGGCCCATCAGTCATCTTCTCCAGTCCCCTGCTCCAAAGCCTTTAAAGGCAGGGATGTCTCTTGACAAATTTCCAGGAAAGGAGATTCCTTAGCCTCCCTTATAGTAAAAGTCCTTGTCCTCTTATTCTTTCTAATGTCTATCCTCAGTTCACATCCTTGCAGTTTAAACTCACTTCTCTCACCCAGAACTCAGTGGAAGCGGAGACCCTGGGCCACCCAGAACCTATATGGTTAACTGGGACTTGCAGCTCTCCGGGGTCTCTGAATAAAGCATAAAAGGGCCCCAAGGTGGCCTGATCCAGGCTGCCCCAGAGACAACAGTGACTGGCAAAGAGGGGACCAATGGATGAGGGGCTGCTGGGAGAGGAGAGCTAGTGGCGGGGGAGGGCACTTCACTTGGGGAAGTTGTCCAAAACAGCCAGTGTCAGGGTGGCCAGGCCGGCCCTCCACCCTCCCAGTTTAGCAGCTTATCTCACTTCCTCTCCTCCAGGAGGCCACTGGGACATATAAGGAGGTGGGAGAGTTTCTATTGTCTATTCAAACACAGCCCTTTCTCTCAGGGACCCTTCTCCCAGATCGAGGGCAGGCGGAGACTTAGATCCACACACCCGCACACAAATGCACAGCCTTCCACACTCACACCACAGGGAGATGTATTCACTGGTGCAGATTCAGATACGCGAACACCAGCCCTGTCAGTTTTGTCTTCCCAACACACAGGCACACACCATTCTTTCCTCCTCTTCACCCTAAGGTGGCCTAAGGGAGAGCCACAGTGGTGAATTGATGAGTTGCCCGAACTTCAGGCTGATAATGGTACCTATTCATCCCAGAGCAGCCCCACCCCTGTATTGCAGCAGCAGAAAATGAGAACAGACGACTGACCAGGAGTTCTTCCCCATGCAGTACAAAAAGCCAGCAGCGTGGGCCCCCCAGCCATCTCCCAGCCCAGGGGCAGAAATCTTATACCTGGGGAGGAGGGCTCTGTCCTGCACCCTATGCTTCGGAAGGTCCTGCTGTGGTGGCGCTCCGCCACAGGGGGCCAACGCGGTGAGCCTGCACTGACAGCACGCCGCGCCCCTTCCAGACCACGCCAAGTACCCGGAACTCTGCAATTGCTTGCCCAGCACTGACCCTGCTCCCAAGGCCTGCAGGCCTCTTACTCTGGGGCACTGCAGCTGGTCTCTGCACCCTTAGGCCAGAGGAGTGACAGGGGCAGTTATAGGGGTGGCGGCGGTGGGGGGTGGGGGTGGGACGGGCAGAGCATGGCCATGTGAGTTGGGCATTTACGTGCATGTGCTAGAGGCCCTTGGTGGAAGCAGAGCCAGGGGAGGTGGCCCCCCAGGGGGCTGGGGCCCTGGGCTGCCATGTTCTAAGAAGCCTGAGGATTCTAAATTCCATTTTGACCTTTCAGGTCATTGTGGAACTATACTTATCAAGGTACATTTTAGTTAAGAGTCTGGTGGCTGGATTTATACCTTAAATATTTAGACCTATAGTGTGTGCACCTCTGTTTGTAATCTGACCCCTGCTGGTGTTGGCGATGGGCTTGCTCAGGGTGATCCTTTCACTTTCAGGGTTTGGGGGAGAGGGCACCACTGCAGACGAGCCTCCAGGCTCCCAAAGTCTCTGGCTGGCGTGGACCCAAGCTTGGCCTGAACAGAGTAGGGTGGTGCAAGGCCCCAGAGTTGGAGCAGGGCAGGGCAGGGGGGCTGCCCATTTTTCACTGCCCTTTGTCCAGGGGAGGAGCCTTGAGGCCAGAGGCTGCTCAGGGTGTGCTCAGCAGGCCAGGGAAGGACTCTTAATTATAGTCATAGGTCCAGCCACAGTTTACAGCAGGGAGTGTGGGCGTGATGGAATGTCAGAGAGAAAACAGGGAGACAGGAAAACAGAGATAGGATGGCACCGAAATAGCCCAGCCAGGGTGAGATACCAGCAGCCAGTTGTGGTAGGGGGAGAAGGCAGGACCTCTCCAGAGAATGCCTGTGTCTGGGTCGCCCCCCTTAAACACGCCGAAGCCCCCAAGTGCAACTGTAGCACTTCAGGAGCCCAACAAGGCTGGCTCCAAGCATAGGAATTGTATTCTTGCACTGGGTGTCCCTGGCTCTCTGAGCAACCCCTCCCCCTCCTGTGTGGTTTTGGGGGAAGGGGGGATGGGAACGTGCTACCTGAGTCACCCCCCCTCCCTGCTCCTGGCTAGGGCGACTCCATGCACAGGCTGACACAGCTGGGGCCCCACCCACCCTGCCAGCCGGCCTGCCCCTCCCTCCCCGAACAAGCCAGGAGAGATGCCTGCCCAGACAGGAGCTCTTCCCATGGCCGCCGCCCCTCCCCGCTTCGCACACATACATACACACAGAGGGGGGCAATGGCAGGAATTTCTCCCCCACCTGTTGACAGTCCCAGGGATGAAGGAAAAGTCTAATCAGAACCGCCTTGTATATAGAGGGAAGCAGAAGCCAGAGCCAAGAGAAGGCCTTCCCCTAAGGTCACACAGAGCAAATTTCTGACAGGGCTGGGACTTGAACCTCTGGCTTCCACCCATCAGTTCATCTCTCTAGGTCTCTTTCCACCCCAATAAAGGTAGAATGCAATGGAGAAAGAGATGAGAATCGATTTTTCAGGAAGTCAACTTGAGGAGTGCCTTCAGGAAAGCCTTGGGATTGAAGAGCCAGGGCCGGGGGAGGCGGCTGGCTGGCTGGCCCTCCTCGGGGACCTAAATCAATAAGCCTGGCCTAACTAAAAGTTTTACTTCCTCTATGCCAACACTACCAATAGCCAGAGCAATAGATTATGCAAAGAGACCCCCCCCCCAGGTCCCCCATCTTCCTTCCCTGGGCGCCACCTTGGTGGGAACTGGGGGCCAGGACTTGGAGGTCTCCCAGCCTTGTACATTAATTCCATCTTCCCCATCCCCACCCCAGGGCCCCCAGAGAATTGAGAGTTGAGATCCTTGAATATTTCATCAGCACTTCAGCCTCCAGTTGAAGATACAGCCAATTTACAGCTCATGGATAATTTATGGCCCCAGCAGAGACCTGGAACTCGTGAGGGGGGAGGGCAGGGAGCATGAGGTGGGGGGGGGTGGTGCGGGTGAAGCATGGACTAGGCTGTTAATAAAGGGCGTCCAGAGAAGCAAGCTGGATCTAGAGAGTCTGCAAGGCGGGGGGAAGGAGTTCAAAGTTCAGAGACATTTCCATCTTTGAGGATACCAGTGTAAGAAAAGAAAAATGGGGCTATCAGAATAATTGTGCAAAAGGCTAAAGTCACATGACAAGCATTTTCTGACTTCAGTTCTGTCCCTGCTTCTCTGCGACTGTTTATGTAACCTCGTTCAGAGATAACATATAAACACTTAAACGCCAGGCCTTTATGGCCGTGAGGCCCCTGCTTCTCACATACACCCAGGCCAGTGGAGAGGAGCCAGACGCCCCACTCCTGGGGCTTAACCCCACCTAACCCTTTCCAGCCTCTCCCTTCAGGAAGGTCACAGTGATTTAGCCCAGCGGTCAAGGGAAAACCATGCTCCAGGAACATAACATCACACTTTTCTTCTAAAAGATAGAGAGAAAAGCGGATGCTAAATGGAAAATGTCAAGTTCTATTGTCCCTTCTTTGTGGGTGTCCTCCTTAGCAAGTGAGTTCTGTGAGTCAAAGGCTCAGATATATTTGCGTACACAGGGGTAAGGATAAATGAGCAGGCAAATCCTCCCCCTTCCTCAATTTCTCCAGCCAAGTTATGGACCTGAGAGGTGCTCCCGAACCAGGCATTGTTTGGGGGACAGAGGAGATCCTATCCAGGCACCCGGCGCCAGCTGGGACCCAGGCAGGTGGTGATTATGGGGTGGAGTGTCCACAGTGGGACCTGGGGTTTGGGCTTGGGCTGGGCTGGGTGGGCCGCCCCGGCCCCCATTACACCTTGATCTAATCCCCCAGTCATCTTGGAGCGTGATTATGGGAAGAAAATAGGGCAGGGCTCTGCCAGCCTAGCCTCTCTGGCCTCGGTTTCCTCCCCTGTGAAGTCTGGGTGACCTGCCAGGGGCGCTCACAGAAAGAAGTCACAAGGGTAAGCCTGGAAGAGGACTCCGAAATGGGGAAGCTGTGGGGGGCTTGGGCCTTGTGGCTGCCAGGACCCTCCCAGTCGGGTTAAGCTGCAGGCCCCTGGGCCGGTGGGACACAGCCTTCTGACACAGGAAAGGGGCCACTTTTTGTCCCCAAGGGAGTACCCACTCTCCCAGAGACAGGGAGCAACAGGGTGAGACTTCAAGAACTGTTTTCCAAAATCTCTTGCATAGGAAATTTTTTCTTTTCTTTTGCGTGGGCAGGCACCAGGAATCGAACCCGGGTCTCTGGCATGGCAGGCGAGAATACCTTGGAATTTACTGGAATTTTTTGGGAGCCCATGGAACTCTCCCATCCCCTGGCTAGCACCTTTTAGGATTTAGAGCCTGGACTAAGTGACTCCAGCAAGATTCCCCAACCTCCATCCTGATCTCTTGTTGCTGACAATGGACAATGGAGGGGGGCAGGGTAGGGTTCTGGAATCGGGCCTGAGAGAAGGTACTTGCCTGCCGCCTCCCTCCCTCCCTCCCTCCCTCCTTTCCTCCCTTCCTTCCTTCTCAAAAACCTTGCCTCCCTCAGTGGGCCATGGCACTGGGGAACCAGGGGGGGATGGTGTGTCTACACATCTGGGCCCCACCTTCCTCTTACTGGTGCCGGCGCTCAGCTGTAGCTCCCAGCTGCAAGGGACAAGGCCAGGACCAATCCTCCTCTGCCTTTTCTCCCTTCCATGAACAGTCCCAATTTGGGAAGAGCAGGTTCAAAGGCAGCTCAGCCACCCACCTGCTCTAGGAACCTTGAACAAGTTGCTTCTCACTCCTCAGCCTCTCCTGTAACAGAGGGGAATTGATGTCTCCGTGGCAAGGCTGGGTTGAGGGTTGTAATTAACATGCCGGGTGACGGGCACATGCAGTAGTTATGCTTCCCTAGGATGGGGTCTTTCTGCATCCAGGATGCCTCTGTAGAATCTCGGAGTCTGGCCCCTACTGTATGAGCTCTCCAACCCCACTGTCATTTTGGCTGTCCCTAACCTTCTGCCCATTTTACAGATGCTGTTGCTGATAAAGTCATAGGTGGAGGTTTGGTGGGGGCTGAGGGGTGGGGAATGTGGGGGGTTAAGGAGGTAAGCTGGGCGGGTGAGACAGAGATGGGGAGGAGGTGAGAATGGCTGGGTTGGGTGGGGTTGGAAGACTGGCTGGAGGGCCCCAGAGGGCCCACGCTGGGACTCAGTCTCACCGGTTTGGGGAGTCAGCTGGGCATTGAAGAGATACTGGCATCAGGGAGAGGCGGGAGGGGCTGGCAGCTCCCTGGGAAAGGGTGGCTGAGTAAGGATTGGGAGGGGCCAGCTCAAGGCCTAGATGGGGTGCAGAGTGCCTAAAGAGGGTCTGGCCTTCTGCCCCCAAGGGATATGCCCTCCTCTCTATCTCTCTCTCTCTCTCACACACACACACACACACACCCCTCACTTAGATGCACACTGACACATATCATTGCAACTCCCTAGCTTACCTGGTCCCTCTTACACAGCTCTATTTTTCCACCACACCTATCTACTATAACTAGATAATTTACTTATTATAATATTTACTGCCTTCCTCCGGCTGGAATGTAAGCCCTTGGCCTGCTTTGTTCACTATTGTATGCCCAGCACCTACAGCAGCCTAACACATAGTAGGTACTCAATGAATAGTAAATGGACCTCTAAGAAGCACAGTCATGAATGCCTCACACTCCACGGACACGCCTGGAGCATGCAGACACTCACAATCACCTACGAGGCTGCCATGGACATTCTCAGACACGCCTGCAGCACACACGCACACCCAGACCCACACATCCACACGCACGAGCACACAGACCTCTCTCCCGCAGGCACACGCCTTCCCAGACCCACGCCCAGCCATTCGCAGATTCCAGAGCTCCTACTCACACCAGGCCACGGCTGCGCAAACACGCCCAAGCACATCCCTGCTCCCCACCCTCCGAAGTGCCAGCCCTGGCAGGCAGCCCCTCCCAGAAACAGGGGGAGGGGCCTCAGTGGGAGCTGGCAACACAGCAGCTTGTAAGGGGTGGGGTGGGGCCTGGCCACAGAGGCCTAGGCCACCCTGGCACCAGGAGCTGACAGGAGACACTCCGCTGCAGAATGACCCCCTAGCAGACCCATCTAAGCGAGGGCGGAGGGATGAGGTCACTGGCCCCTTGACCCAGCCCCTGCTCTAGACTCTGGCCTTCCAGGCCTCATCCGGACAGGGGTTTGGGGCAGGACAGGGAGGCCTCCTGACACGCTTGGAGTAAGGGTGAATTAAGGCAGGAGGTGAGAACCCCACCTCCAGCTTGGACTCTACTCTCTTTAGAGGCTGACACCTCTGCCACTTTGCCCCCCCCCCACCCCAGGAGAAGGTGGAGGTGTGGAAGAAAGGGCGTGGGGCCGCCGGTGAGTCAGAGCGTTGGGTGGCAGCTACTGCCCTCATCCATGCTCCTCTGGACCCTCTGGCCCCTGGCGTGGATGCAAAATTGGGCAAGTGGGTCTAGCCGACCCACTGCCCCCCAAGAGGTCCCAATTAATCAAGCGTATTTCTAGAACTCTTCTGGCTGCTGAGGGATGGGACCCAGCCCCAGCTCTGGGAGGGGGTAATGTCCAGAGGGCAGGGCAGGGCCCCCAAGGCACGCTCCCTCACACTGCTGGGAACCTGGATCAGCTACAGCAGCCGGAAGTAAAAGCCCTTGGCATCCTCCCTGCAGTCACCGCTTTCCCTGGGGGAAGCTCTGAACTAGGAAAATACCTTACATCCCATCTTGGAAATCTGATCCCACCATCTTCCCAGGGCCCCGGGAGGGAACTGTCTTCGCGCCCCCTGGTGGGACATCTGCAATTGCAGGCGGCTCGTTCCGGGGTGCTCACACTCACCCGCAGTCCAGCGGCCGGCCGCACCCCCCAGGCACCCACCCAACCCCCTCGCATTTTAGATGAAGAAAGATGGGAGCAGCGGGAGGGACTTATACCCCACAACTCAGCCCGGGGTAAACTGTACCCAGGTGCTGCGATTCACTCAACAACACACTTTATTGGCCCCACTTCCCCACCCCCACCCCCACCGCCGGTGTGCCAGGGCCCTCTAGACTCCTGGCCTAGGGCTCTTCCTGGCCCCCAGTTGCCCTTCTGCTGCCTCTGCAATTGGGGCTGAGGCTCCCACCAGAAGCCGGAACCTTTTCCTCCAGGAGTGGAGAGCAGCAGGAAGGGTCGGTCCATGCTGGCCCAGTGCTGGCCTGCAGCACCCCTGCCATCCTGTGGTCTGGAGGCACAGAGCAGGAGGCAGGATGCGGCCTGGGAAGGCAGGTAACAGGCGGGAGAGGATGAGGGCCAGGTCAGCTGTGCCCATTTTAAGTTTTAATAAATAGTTCTTGCTGCCCAGACTGGGAAGGGGTGGCACCATTGGGCCCAGGCTTCCCAAGCTCTTGAGGGGTTTGAGGGTGGCCTTCTCCTCATGCCAGTTCAGGCTCTGGCTCTGAAAAGAAAAGGAAAAAAGCACTGGGGTGAACCCACCACCCATTCCCAACAGCTTTCAGTTGGCTGGGGGCCGCAGGGAGACAGGAAGCAGGAGGGAGGCTCCCTGGGAAGAGGGCTCAGCTGGTTCCAGCTCCAGGACAGATGCCCTCTCTCCGGGAGGAACAGGGGTTGCTCACACATTGGAAGCCCCCAGGGAAGTGGTCCCAGCACCTTACACACATACCTCACTGCCTCTGCAGCCCCAGCCTCCAACCTGGCCTGCATCCCTGCCCCCTCCCACCGGGACCCAAGGTACTGACCAGCCTCAGCCTCGTCGCCCTTGGCATCCGGCTCCTGCCACCAGTTGGCAAAGATGCCCTCTTCATAGTCTCCCTCCCCCTCAAACTCAGCGTCAGATGGAGGGTCCTCGGGCTCCACGGGCACCTCTGTCTCCTCCAGCTCCATCTAGAGCAGCCCCGGGGTGGGGGATAGGGGAGAAACAATAACAGCAGGCCTCAGCCTGGCCAAGGGGGCCTCCTGTTCCATCTGTCATCCTCCAAAGCCTCTCCTTCCCCAGTCTCAAGAACCAACCTAGGAGGGTTTTGTTTGAGGGTTTCTCCTGCAACATCCTTATCCCAAACTGCTCCCTCCCTGAACAGATGAGATTCAGTGTTTGCCCAAGCATTGCCCTCTCCACAGCCCCACCTTCTAAGCATCACCTTCCTTGTGCATATAATGCTATTCCATGCATGCTGTTTGCTCAGGCAGTTTTGCCTGCCAGGAAACGCCTTTACTCCCTGTGCCTCCCTCCAAAGTCCAGTGTCAGCTTCAGGATGAGGACTGCCGACCTGGCTGGAGCCCTCCTGTGCTCTGAGCTGACCTCTCCTGCAGGGAAGAGGGAAGGGCCTGGGCTGCTTTTCAGCCTCCCGCACGAGACTGTGAGCTGCTTGGGTAAGCTGAGCTTTCATCAACTTACCCCAAGCCCAAGCATGTTGTCTGGCAAACAGCAGGCAACAAATAATGGTAATCAAAATGGTTATCATTTACTAAGTACCTGCTGCGAGCCGGCTATATACCAAATGCTTTATGTACTTGATCCCATTTAATTCTCATCTGACAGTGTGGGATGGGCATTTATTCTCCCTATTCCATGGATGAAGAAACAGAAGTTCCAAGAGGTTACCTAAGACTTGCCAGGAGGCCACCCCACCAGTAAGTGGTGGAGCCAGGTCTGGCTTGCACCAAAGCCTGGGTGCTAACAGTGTAGACCCTGGCCCCATGTTTGATGAGTAGAGGCACAGATGGATGAGCTAAGAAGGGAATGACTAAATAACCACTGAGCAGTTCTCATTTACAATCAATATAAAACACTATGTTCCTTCCTTCCTGTGTCCTACATTCCTTCTTTCCTTCATTCATTCACTTGTACATTCAAATTCAGTTTCTAAGAATCAGCTCTTTGCCAGGCTCTATGGGAGACTGGAAATAACTAGGTCCTGGCCCCATCTGGAATGACATCCTCTGGAAGGCTGGGTAGAGAAGAGGGCCAGTCCAAGAAGCACCACAGCTGCACATAACTCCAAGTCCAGGCCACAGGTGACCAGGGAGGCACAGAGAATCAGAGTTGGCACTGCAAGCCATAGGAGAGCCAGGGCATGCAACAATGGCTTCCTGGAGAAGGTGCCATCTGAGTGAGGCCCAGGAGAAGCAGGACTTAGATATGTGCAGAAAAGAGGACATGGGACACTGAAGTTGGGGCGAGGACAGTGTAGATAAGAGACAAGCAAACCTCTCTTGCTTCACAACAGCTGACTGTCAGGGATGGGGCAAAGCTTTGGCACAGGGAGGAGGCCTGAAGTGTCCACCCCCACCCCCCCACCACGACCCAGTCCTGGAGGACAGGGAGCCACTCACCTCATCATCTGACTGGAGGTACATGTGTGCAAACTCCAGCAGCTCCCGCAGCTCAGTGGTCTGGTTATGATAGAGCACGGCTTCCTGTGGTGGTGGTGGGGGGAAGGGGTTAAACGGAACCTTGCTGCTAGTGCAGGTTCAGGAGATGGTGGGAGAACCAGGGCTCCTAGAATTTAGGTCATCTGGTCCTTTGCCAGCTCAAGGAGCAGGGAACAGGTTTCAGCTCACATGCTGACAGCATGATCAAAGCTGCTTAGAATGCTGGGTTGAGAAGGATTCTGAGGGCTCGGTGAGAAAGCGTGCCTCAATGGATTAGCAATGAATGCCATGGACAATGAAAGTGGGAAGGACACTATGTGCCCCATATTTGCCAGTTTTGTCCTAGATTCCAAGGGGGTTCCTCAGGTGGTCCAGGCTAGGGGGTCCCCTGGGGAAGAAGGAGAAAGGCAAGAGGGGAAGGTGATATGGGTGGGGAAGGGAGTGGGCAGGATATGTCCCAGACACTGTGCTATGATGTAGGTAGTATGACTCCCAACTTGAAGAAGAGGCAAAAGATCCAAAAAGGATAAATGACATTCCCAGCTGGTGGACCTGGGGTTTGAATCCAGGACTGGCTACATATCCTTTCCACTTCCCATCCTGTCTGCAGAAGAAATTGGGATTGTTCCTCAAACCCGGGGGAATGCCCTACCAGAACCTTGGAAGGCAGAGCCTACCTCCCGAGGCTGGAAGTCCTCCTCCTCCAGCCCCCAGCGGGCCCGGTGGAAACGGTAATACACCAGGTTCTGCTGCATGACACTGTCCTCGGGGTCGAACAGCATGTAGCTGGCAGCGCTGTGGGCAGCCTGGCGCACGTCGTTCACTGCGGGCAGGATGGGCGGAGGAGTAGGCCTGGACCTCCCCGCACTCAGGGACAACCCCTCCAAGCCCACCCCAACCCCTCTCCCAATTCAGCCCAGTGCCCCCGGGTCCCCAGAGGCCTCCCAGAATACCTGTTCAGCTCCTCACCCCATCTAATAATAATGCAAACTAACATGTTTTGAACACTTACCATGAGCTAAGCCCTGTGTAACTCATTTAAAACTCACTGGTATTTCAAGTATTTTTATACTTAAAAAAATCCAAAGCACAGAGAAGTCGGGTAAACTGCCCAAGCTCATACAGCTAGAGAGTAATGGCGCTGGGGAATGAGACCCCAGCAGCTGGCTCTGAAGCTCTCTGCCATCCAGCCCCATGAAGGGACTCCCTGGCCCCTTGGTCCTCAGCCCCTCCACTACAACTCCAGCTTCTATCTGAACCTTGGCATATCCGTGTTAAGGGAACTTTGGAGGTTGTCCTTTCCAACCCTCAGGGTCACCGAGATCTCCCTCCAGTGAGGCTTCAAGTCCTGGTGCCACTTTTTATTAGCCATGTGACTTGGGGCCAGCCCCTTGCCCTCTATAAGCCTCAGTGGTCTCATTTGGAAAATGGATCCAGTAATGCATTGGGGCTGGTGAGAGAACCAAGTGAAGTGAGATAAACAGATAGAGTTTTTTAGACTGCCAAGTGCTATCTACCTTCTAATTCTCTCCCAGGCTGCTCTCTATCTCTTTCCACAAGCCCCTCACGGACCCCCAAAGGCCCACAGAGTTCTTTCCCAATATCCCCACCACCCCAGCTTTCCCTCCCATCACTTGGGATCTTCAATTCCGAGGGATCACGGCCCACAACGCTGCAAGGACCCCAGAGCAGTCCTCTCCCTCCTCCTTCCTCCCCTGCCCAGGCCCAGCCAGCAGACTCACACTTGTAGTAGGCAAACTGCAGGTAGTGGTACATGGTGGCCACGAACTTGTCCACAAAGTAGCCACCCACATTGGGAGTCAGGTTGGTCTCACAGTCCACCTTGCACTGCAGGGATTCTGCAAAGAGATCTGGGGGGCGGGTGGCAGGAGTGAAGAGCTGGTGTGCCTAACGGCTCCATCCCACTCAGGGACTTATGATTAAATGACATAGTCCATGTCAAGAGCTCGGCAGGCCATAAGCGATGCTGACGGTGGGCTGGTCCCTCTCCTGGGCTGCCTAACCATCTCCACATCCACCTGCCCACAAAACCAGAGGGAGCAAGACTGAATTGAGAAAAAGTTCTGCCTCTGCCCTTGGCTACACTTCTGCTTCTTGTCTTTGAATAAGACCATGATGCCTGGAGCTGTGGCAGCCATTCTATGTCTATGAGACAACAAGCCTAACAACAAACTGCCAATGCAGTAAGGATGGTGGAACAGAAAGACAGAAGGAGCGTAAGTTCTTGATTACACTCGTGAGGTTCCAGATCAGCCCTGATGCCATTAACCTTCAGTTTCCCATAAATAAACAAAAAATGTCCATATGATTTAAGGCACCAATATTCCGAATTTCCACAATTCACTGCCAAATGCATTGCAAATACAGGCTTATCATGGAATTTTTGGAAATTAAAGAACATTTAAAAAAAAATCAACATTCACCGCAAACCTGACCGCCTGGAGATGATCACTATTAATATTTTGGTATATTTCCTCCCAACCAAAAAAAAAGAGAAATCTTTTTTCTATAGCTTATTATCCTACTTTATGGATTACTATTAAATTAATAATATTTTTCCATGTTTTAAAAATATATATCCCAGATAATAGCTGAAAAATGGCAAGGAGAAGAAAATTGGGAGAAAAAAAACATATGAAAATTAAATGTTCAGCATCTGACTAATGGTAGTTTCTTAAAGAGAAAATAGAGTAGAGTTGTACTACTGGAATGTTCCCCAAACTAGAAGGCCTGAATTTCCAGTGCCAGCACAGTGATTGAAAAAGACCTATATTAGGCTCATCATTGTGAAATTTCAGAGCACCACGGATAAAGAAAATATCCAAAACACTGCACTGAGGAAAAACAATTTACATTCAAAGAATCAGGAACTGCAATGTCATCAGGCTTCTTAACTGCAAGCCTGAAAATTAAGAGAAAATGGAGCAATACCATTAACATTTTAAGAAAATATAATTTTTGATATTATATTTAGAATAAAGATGTTTTTGTTTGTAAAAAAAAACACCAGAGGGAGCCAGGGAGGGGAGAGTGGCAGGTGAAGTTTAAGGCTGGACTGAAGCCAGGCAGAGAAGCTGAGGACAGGTCCCTTTGAGGGATCCCAGGGCTAGAGATCCTGAGACTACATGTGATTTCTGGCCACGCTGAACACACCACTTTCTGTATACCTGCTGGGCTGTCTCCCACCGCAGCACCTTGGCACCTGCACTGACCCCTGCCTGGAAGGCCTTTGAACCCAACCTTCCCAGACCCTCTTGGAACGTCACAGTCTTCTGCACAGGTGCCCAGCACCTTGCACGTTCCCTACCACAGCTCTCTGCAGCCAGTGTCTCAGCACATGGAGGACTCCTTGAGAGCTGGGATGACACCTGACTTGTGTCTTTCTCCCCAGCAGTTCACACGTGTTCCATAAAGGGCATAGGAGATCTGGGAAGTTCTGAGGGGCGCCCTGGCAAGGGTCTGGGTGGGTGGATACCCGCTATGGCTGGGTAGAAGTCCTTGAAGTCCACTTGTTCGTGGGCACCCTCACAGCCAGCCAGACACCGGGCGAAGACGGCCAGGTACTCAGCCAGAGCCCGCTCCATGTCCTCGGTGCTGCCGCGGAAGTCCCCGCTGTTGTAGAGCTTCACAGCCCGGAGGAACACGGCCTGGTGTGGGAGGGGGCGGGCGTGGCAGAAGGGGTCAGAGGGCCCCCCTAATCCCCCCACTCCTCTCTCAGCGGAGGTCAGGCAGGAACCCCAGGCCAAGCCCCACCTCGTAGGGCTGGGCCTCCAAGTCGGTGAGGGACTCCTCCGTGGCGTCCAGCAGCCCCCGGTAGTAGCTGAGGTATTTGGCGGTTAGCTCGTGCTTCGGATTCCTCTGGAGGAAGGTGTAGGCCGCGGCCACCGCCTTCTCCAGCCGGTTAGCCTGGTGAGGAGGGGGTGGGGGGTGGGGGGGTGGGGTAACGGGTCGGTAGGGCCAAAGCCCGCAGCCCCGAGGGTGCTCTGGGTGAAGGCCACGCTCCTCCCGACCCGTCCCGGAAAACCAGACGCGGGGCGCGGAGCGACGAGCCCCGGCCGGGCCCCCCACGCGCGAGGTCTCCGGGGCGGGGGCGGAGGGCGCCCACCTTGAACAGCGCGTAGTGCAGGTACTGGTAGGGCAGGCGGCTCTGGAAGTCGCGCAGCAGCTGTCGCGGCGGGTAGGACACTTGGAAGGCGGGCAGCGTCCGCTTGCAGCGCCGCAGGCAGGCGGCGCGCTCCAGGACCTGGCCGAAGAGCCGTAGCTCGCGGGCCCATTCGTCGTCGCTCCCGCCGTCGGGGCCGGGCCCGGACCCGGGCTGGGAGGCCCCGGGCGGCGGGGAGCCGCTGCAGTTGGCGTGGCAGAAGGCCTCGCTGTCCCGCAGCAGCCGGTGCAGCCGCAGCGCCGCCTCGAGGTAGCGCGCGCTCTCGCGCCAGCTCTCGCCCTCGTACTGCTCCAGCGCGTGCCCGTAGGCCGCGGCCAGGGGCATCAGGTCCTCGGGCGGGAAGCCCCGGAAGCTGTACTTCTCGTACTGCGCCCCGGCGCTGCCCAGCAGCAGCCACAGCAGCCCCCACGCCGCGCAGCCCATGCCCCCGCCGTGCCCCGGCCGGCGCTGCCGAGCTGAGAAGGCGTCCGGGCCCCGGCGGGCGGGCGCAGAGGCCGGGCGGGCGCGCCCGCTGGGTCTTAGCGCCCGGTCTTGAGTGGGGAGGGGGTGTGGGGGGGTGGAAAGAGAAGTCGCCTGAGTCAGGGCCGCAGAGGGGCGAAGGGCCGTATCTCCCCGTCTTGGAGGCGCGCCCTACGTTGGCCCGACCTCCTGGCCTGGCCTGGGGGGTCTTGCAACCCCATGACGGATGGTGGATGGGTGAACGCTTCAGGAGATAGGAAGAAGCCCCATCCCCACGCGGAAGCTGTCCTCCCACCTGAAGAGCAAGAAATTGAGGGAGGTGCCACCTCCCTCTCCTCTCCCTGAACTGCCCTGGCACCTCTGGTCACCCGCCACACTCCCCTTCTGCACCCTCCCCACCCCCACCCTTGAAGACATTACGCCAAACATCTCCCCCAGCGCAGCCGGGGAGGCGCACACCCAATTTTGTCCCGCTCACCCTCCGCTAACACCGGCGCCAAATGTATCTCCGGCCCAGGTCAGAAGTCTTTCCAGTAGTGTAGCTTTCGGAGGACAAAGGCTCTCTTCTCCTTGGAGGACAGTAGTGGGGGGGAAGCACTGAGATGCCCCTCAGATTCTGGTTTGTGATTCTCACTTTCCATTTGGAAGACACCTAGATTTGGGCGTGCCCGCAAAGAAAGCTAGGGGTGCCTCAGTCTGGCTTTAGGACCCCGGGGCTCCAGAAAAAGACATGGAAAGTTTGTGTGTGTGTTCTTTCTTTGGGAGTCCGCTTAGACTTCTCATCTTTCCTGAACCTCCCTCCCTATCCCGCCCCCAGGTCTCTCAGCTCTGAGTCGGGGCTGGGGGAGGAGGGGAATCTGGAGTTCTTTGTGGTGCATTCCTGGAACTCTCACCCGGCGCCTTGCCCTCTCCTCCTGTTCCCCCACCCTCTCCGGCCGGCCAGCTCAGGCTCCCCAGCCCCCATTCCACGTAGACCAGCCAGGGCGGGGGTGGGGAAGGAGGACAGGAAGAGGGGGAGCTAGCTCTGGGAGGAGAGGGGGCAAGGAGGCTGGCGCCGCGGCTCCCTTCCTCGCCTTCGCTGCCGGCTGCCTGCTCCCAGCACCATGCTTCCCGCGGGCGCCCCCAGCCACACCCTCCCCGGGCTCCCCCTGCTGCAGTTGCTGCTGCTCCTGGTCCAGGCCGTGGTGCGGGGGCTCGGCCGTGCCAGCCCGGCCGGGGGTCCCCTGGAAGATGTGGTCATCGAGAGGTACCACATCCCCAGGACCTGTCCCCGGGAGGTGCAGATGGGGGATTTTGTGCGGTACCACTACAACGGCACTTTCGAGGACGGCAAGAAGTTTGACTCAAGGTAAAGGGTTTGGCACCCCCAGATTCACCACTTCCTTTCCCTGAGCTCCCAGCCAGACTCTCTTCTGACCTGGGGTCCCCTCGTTGCTTCTCCTAAGCTCTGTATCTAGGCACTCACTCCATGACCCCTTACCCTCAAACACAGCACTCTTGGGGACATCTAGACGTCTATCTCCCCCCAAACATGCCCCTACCTCCAATTACAAACCTTCGCCTCTCAGAGGACTCCAATTTCTTTCACACAAGCTCCCTCCATCCCCAAAGTATTTGATATTCAGGGTGAACTCTATATACTCACTATTGCTTTATTTAAAAGCATGGGGATGGGGTGGGGGAGTTCTGGTCAAAGTGTTGGGGGGAAGGGGACATTCCCTGCTGCTTGTGAATCCTTGGTGGTCTCTCCGCCTGCGACCCACTAACCTTCCACCACCGCGACTCCCTCTCTGGTTCCAGCCCCAGTTTTCAGTGCCTTTGCAGTGGGAGGGGAAGGGCTAGAGCCTTTTTTGGAGGAGATGGGAGTTGGCAGCAACTGGTAGGGGTAAAGCAGAGTGGGCATTATAATAAGATATCAGGAGCAGGGGCACAGCTTGGAGCCGGGGACCCAACTGTCTACGTGTCACACGATAAGACATGCCACCCTGGCCTTCTCGGAAGGGAGGGTTTCCACACACCCCTCGCTGGGTCCTGCCGGCAGCTGCCCTCCCCACCTCACCTCCCTCCATCTTAGCTCCACCAGGCCAGCGCGGCGGCCCCATTTCACCAATCTTGGGGTTTGAGAGATGGGCCTCGGGGTGTTTTTGCTGGTGGGGGCGGAGTAGCACTGCAGGCCGGTCTCAGGAGTAAACCTGCAATCCCAGTCACACACGCAGACCCCAGGCCAGGCCTGACCCTTCCCAAAACACGACTCAACCCGTAAGAAATGAGTGGACATCGCTTTGGAGGCAGGCTCTCTTTGACGCTGGACCAGGCATTGTGCTTCAGTTCCTCACCTAGAAAATGGACATTAAAAACAATACCTGGTATTCAGGTATATACATGGTACTAGAATAGAAATAAAAACCCATGGTACTGCACAGCACAATGAGCCCTAAGTTAAACCGTGGACTGCAGTAATAGTACAATTATAAAAATGTGTTTTTATCAGTTGTAAGGAATGTACCACACCAATGTAAGGTGTGAATAATAGGGTGGTATGTGGGGAATCACGTATTTTATGCATGATTGTTCTGTAAAACCCACAACTTCTCGAATACAAAATAATAATAAAACAGCACCCGCTTCCTGGGACTGATGTTAGAACTCAAGATGATGAACGAAAGAAAGCCAGCTTCTCACACTGCGATGGCTCAATACACACCTCAGCTTTGACTCTGGGGAGAATCGTATGCCCCGAGGCTGTTTAACTCTCAGAAACTCCGTACCCTGCTTAGGGCCCCACAACAGCCCTGGGAAGGAAGCAGGGCAGACTTGAAAGTCAGCTCAGTGGACAGAGTGAGGTCTAGGCAGTAGCCAGAGGTTCAAGCCCTTGACCTCCAGGAGTCGGGGAGGGGCTGGGAATTCCCTGGGGGAGACTCCAGGTGCCCGGAGAGGGGGTGGAGGGCAGGTTCTTGCAATCGGTGTCTGCAACACTTACCTAACACACAGCCCCCCTTTTGAGCAAAATTAAAATTTCCCACCCCCCTTAACTTCTGAAAACTCAAAATAAATTAAAAATTATATAACCAAAATAAAAGCTATGGCAATTTAAAAAATAGGCCTTTTCAAAATTTACAACCCATTCCCATCCCAACCTTCTGGCCAGCTCTGCTCCCCCTTCCTTTCCTTAGGGAACCGATGGTGCAGTGGCCAAAACGGCCCGGGCTGTGGAGGGTAACAGGCCACACAGGAGCTGTGCGACTTGGGCAAGGCACTCGGTTCCGCACCTCTTAATTTTTCACATAAGAAAAATGAAATCAATGATGCTCACCTCACAGGGGAGAAAACTAAATGAGAGGGTGCATGTGAAATGCCAAGCATTTAATCTGGCACACAGCAAGTGCTCAGTAGATGTCCCCCTTCCCCTTTCTGCTCTACTCCCCATCACTTTGCTCTCAGCAAATGGTTGCAGCAGGCAGGCCTGCCTCCCCCCCGCCCCCCCCCCCACCCCATCCTGGGGAATCCAAGCCCCTGGCCTTCTCAGGGACCATCCTCTCAAGGTGGGAGTCCCAGCTGGTGTGGGAGGGAGGCGTGAGGAGTTGGTGAGAGCATGTGTATCCACGCACGTATCCAGGGAGAGGGCATTGTGTGTGTGTGTGGGGTGTGTGCAAATGCACACACGTGTGCATACATAGGACCTGGGGCAGAGAAAGCATGTGGCTGTGTGCCCCTCACCTGTGCACACCTGAGGCCTCTCCATCCCGCTGTCCTCCAGCTATGACCGCAGCACCTTGGTGGCCATCGTGGTGGGCGTGGGGCGCCTCATCACCGGCATGGACCGCGGCCTCATGGGCATGTGCGTGAACGAGCGGCGACGCCTCATCGTGCCTCCCCACCTGGCCTACGGCAGCATCGGTTTGGGTGAGGAGGGCGCTGATGGGGAGTCTGGGGCACAGGGGTCGGGAGGGAGGAGACCAGGAGGCACCATTAGGGACCCCAGGGCCAGAGAACTGAAGCTCAGAGAGGGGGAGTACCTTGCCCAAGGTCACACAGTATAATATGGGTAGTGGTGAGGCAGGAGGGAGGAGGGAGCCATAAGGGCCCAGGGTGGGATCATAGCCTGGTCAGGAGGGAGGTAACTAGAGGTGTGCTGGGGGGCAACACAGGACCCTCAGACCACCCCACCTCCACCCTTGGGGGCCGCCCTCACAGCGGGGCTCATTCCCCCGGATGCCACCCTCTACTTCGACGTGGTTCTGCTGGATGTGTGGAACAAGGATGACGCTGTGCAGGTGAGCACCTTGCTGCAGCCACCCCACTGCCCCCGCGTGGTTCAGGACAGTGACTTTGTCCGCTACCACTACAACGGCACGCTGCTGGACGGCACCGCCTTCGACTCCAGGTGAGGGGCCCGAGGGGAGCCCTCGAAGCGCTGGGAACTGTGGCTTGTGGGGTGGAGTTGGGAGCCCATCCTGCTTCTCTCCCCTCCACCAGCACCACCTCTTCCTCGTTTTCTGCAGCTACAGTAGGGGTGGCACTTATGACACCTATGTCGGCTCGGGCTGGCTGATCAAGGGCATGGACCAGGGGCTGCTGGGCATGTGTCCTGGAGAGAGAAGGAAGATCATCATCCCTCCGTTCCTGGCCTATGGCGAGAAAGGCTATGGTGAGAGCAGGCAGGGGCTGAGGGGCATTCTCCAGAAGACAGAAAACAGGGCTGCCACACACACAGTTGTCTGGGCTGTGCACTGCTTAAGGGCACCCAGCCAAGGAGGCAAGTAAGGATGAAAGCTACCCTGGGTGATTGTCTCACCGAGAAAGGGTGCTTTATTCTTACTCAGCACAAAGTCTTTGCCTGGGCTGGTGGTAGCCCTGGGGAAAACCCAGCTGAGGCCTCACAGGGGGAACGAGAAGCTGCAGCTGCTGCCAGGGAGGGAGAGGGCGCTGGAGAGCGGGGTGGGCACCTAAGCATTGGTGCCCACGTAGGACTCCTGGAGTCAAACAGGAGCCCTGGTTTGCTCCCCTCTTGTATGGTTCAAGCCCTATCCCTTCCCCAGGGACTATGATCCCCCCACAGGCCTCGCTCGTCTTCCACGTCCTACTGATAGACGTCCACAACCCGAAGGACACCGTGAAGCTGGAGACGCTGGAGCAGCCCCCTGGCTGTGACCGGAGGGCGGTGGCCGGGGACTTCATGCGGTACCACTACAACGGCTCGCTGATGGACGGCACCCTCTTTGACTCCAGGTCCGGAGGGTCCCCAGGAGTCCGGGCAGGGGAGGGAAGTAGAAAAGACCAAGGCAAGGAGGGAAAAGCCGGGCACTGGGGTCACCCCAAGTAGCAGCTCTGAGCTGCCTGGAAGGGGGAGGGGCCCCTTTCACACACACACACACACACACACACACACACACACCC